>JBBPNN010000725.1:0-16914 GCA_038090935.1 Hortiboletus campestris | reverse complement strand
TGGGGTGCTAGCAAGCGTTCAAGTGCTTCGCACTGTACAGTAAGTCCCCCCCCCCCCCCACACACACACACACTGCCGTCCTGGCACCATGACAACCAATATAAACGCCGCCCACCGACGCTGCGGAGAGTGGATCGTGTTTGAGACACCCCCGGACGAGTGCCTACCCCCGATTCAGTGGCATTCTGAGTAGGGGATTTTAAATTACTGGCTGGCTGGCTGTATCCCGTCGGACGACTTTCACATTCTACCTGGTTAGGACCTTGATACGCCAGTGGAATTGGGTTGTCCTGACAGCCTCGCATGATCCACGCTCCATAGATCTAGGACGGTCACCCCATGCTGTCCCGACTGATTCATCACATCTGATCGGTAATCCCCATTTCGGTCAAAGATGATAGGGCTGTAATTCGTCTTCACTCCTATTATCCCCTCTGTTACTGTAAATTGGGCCTGAATCGGTGATATCAGTGAGCTCAATCCGTGATCCGTGACTGGCAGTGCACCTGAAAATCTTCGGACGAGATCTTGGACGATATGGCAAATAACATGAAAAGCACTAGCACGGCTGCAACGTCAAGCAGCGGCGCGTCCTTTCCTTTTCCGGTGTCCACCGTCTTCCGCTCGCTCGCCCCGTCATTCGTCGCACCCGCCCACACACCCTTGCCTCGATCCCATATCTCGGCGCATTGGCGAGGGTGGACCAGCATCAGTCTATCGAGGTGCTCCTTGTCCCTCACGCCCATCGTCACCACCGCTTATATTTGCACCTGCATGCACAGACAGCAGGCCCACAGCGACGGGCAGCGTCCTCCCCTCTGCTTCTCCGCTGCCTCGTCAGGGGACGAAACCAAGTTGGCTATTGGATACGCTCCACGAAGAGATTCGCATATCTCTCCCTCCCCCTCTTCCTTTGGTGCATGAACCTTGGCAAGACGCCACCGGTCCCTTGGATATACAGACTCCAGAGCGAAACGCAAGCGCCTGGCCTCGCCCGAACCCACCTCACCATGCAAAGCACCATGCGCTAGCGCGCGTTGCCCCACCGCCTACGCCTTTGGCCAAGACGACGATCCGGACACCGAGTGGCCGACACTGGCGCGGACGAAGCGTGTGGCGAAACCGAGCGGGGTGAGGCAGTCTGGGGGCTTCAGTCTCCCTCTTCTTGGTCTTGCACCGACACTGGCACCGACACTGGCACCAGCACTGACGCGGGCGCCCGAGGTAAAGCGACGGGTTATTATGTACCTACCCCCACCGATGGCGAGCAAGACGCTAAAGCTGGTCGACGATGATGGTGGACCCCGCGTATATACGAACCACCGGGACCAGTCCAACGAGGCCACCACGATAGTGACGATCGTACCCGCCCACGAGTCACGACACGTCCCGCGACACATGCCCAGGTCGAGGGAGAAGCGCACGACGACGAAGAGGGGGGGATCCTCGTGATGGATTCGGACGTGACGCTCGTGAACGAGGACGACGAGGATGTGGTCCAGATCGATGTCGACGACGTCTGCGTGCGTTATCCCACGACCTGGGCGTGTATGAAAGCGGTTCGTGTGTTGGTTTGGGCACGGGGCAGTGGCTGACGTCGCGTTTCAGTAGGCGGCGCGCGTGGGGAAGACGCTTGGGTGTGTCGTCGAGGTGCGGTTGTGACGTGTGGCGAGGGTCGCGTGAGGGGTGCTTGTACGGTAGTGTATTGCGTGCATGTGCGAGCGGTGCGTTAGCTGGCCGCGCCAACATGATCAGATGTCACATCAAGAACCTGGCAACATGACACCTCATGGGATCACACCTCTTATAGGTCACTGATGGCACTTCGCCGAGAAGAAACCTCTTTCTCTCCACCCGCCTTCTCCCAATTTTAAGCCACCAACCACTCGCTGGGTCGTGCTTGCATACCATTCTTTTGGTCACTGCTCTAGCCTACTCCCCCCCGCGCGTATGGTACGCGACCCCGATCTTAGGAGAGGGGTGCCTGATGAGCGCACCAAACGGATCTGACAGCCCAGGTTGGCCTCTCCTTCGCACACTAATTCACCACCGGGAACCCTTCGCGTGCCCGGTCTCCCAACAGTATATGATTTGGTAGCAACACGACTGGTTTACAGATATTTGTCCGTCTCGCACGAGAGGATCGACTCGGAGCCACACTCACCGCCCGCTTACAGCGCGCACAAGATTCAGGTGGCCCGAGGCTGCGAGGGCTGCAGGACGACACGGGCTGCTCTCTTTGGCACCAATTATTGAGTCGGAGTTTCCTCGGCGTGGTAGAGAATGACACGCCCTCCGCACACTTGTACGGACCTACCGGTTCCTCCCACAACACAGAAAACAAAAGGCATGCAGAGAATAGTGTTACTATACGGACGGAGTGACTACTTTGGTCCACAGCAAGTGGCAATCGATGCTGTCATAGACTTGAACGGAGGTGACTGGCTGTCGCGATTCGATCGCCCTGCAGCGACGATGACCCCCATGGCCCCAGATTGCGTAACTCTGAATACGTGATGCTTCCATTATTGCCATTTGATTGCAGTCTTCTTTTGAACCCAACTTGACTACCGCGTGGCCAAATGCACTCGTCATTCACTGAGAATGTCACCGCATGTAACCACCCAATGACGTTGAATTCAATTCGGTCAAGGTGTTCTTGTTCAACTGCAGAATCAAAGACGACCGACATTCGAAATCAGGCATGAGTAAATCACAGGGTCAGTTTTTTTCATCGACTCATCAAATCACGCCTTTCAACATGCCTCAAGCTGAGACCAACGTTTGGCAGCCCAGTCTTTCCGGCTGCTAACCACGTATCTTGCAAGATTTCGGCAAATTCCAGGTTAGTGCTAAGGTGAAACAGTGTGGATCCCTGTGTACCTCGACTCTGGAATTCATCGATGTGCGTACCCTTTCATTCAGAAGCTTTGTGAAGGACAGGCTGCCGCCCCGCACTTGCTCCAAGGGGTTAACACTATGCCCAAGTCATCAAAACCTGTGTTCAACCACTGCACTGTGAACATCCGCCAGCCTCATCAGGCGGCAAAGTGTTATCGTTGTGTTATCGTCTGGTTTTATGGTTAGAACATCAAGTAATTCCTCATTCGTGAAGTGGCTAACCGATCAGAGCTCACCAATTGTACCAAAGCCTCATCATCAACGTCGCGACAAGACTACACGACTGATGAGGTAGAGAGGTGCGATCCTACAATATGTTATCGTTAATTTTTGTGGTTAGAACACCAGCTATTTCCCTTTTCTGTACAGTGGCCAATCAGAGCTCACCAATTGCGCCAAAGACTGATCAAACACGTTTCGCGACAAGACCTCACGACCGGCGTTAAGTTCTTCCATCCCAATCATGGTAAAATTTACAGCGGCGTATACCGGCGAAGCTGGAATGAGCTGCGGCCCCCGACTGTCCTTGCCACGCTCAGTGGCCCGATATGACACCACCCTTTATATGATCAGATGGCTGAGACTAGACCCTCGAATTTGGTACTCCTCTCACCTTCAGCCGGTGCAGCATGGACAAAGCTAACGCGTTACACTATTCTTCCGCTTTACACGATGCGAAGGACCCCGGCGAGCTCACCCCTGCAGAGGAAGCATTATCTCAAGATGAAAGTGCTGCGCTCGAGGGCATCGTCTGGAGGAAGCTAGACATCTGGATTCTTCCATTCTGCGCCAGCTTCCATTTACTCTCCAACTTGGTATGTTTATAAATTCCGTCTAGGGGTCCATGTGCCCAATTACAGATGGAGTGTAGGACAGGACCAACATTGGGAATGCGCGTGTGGCTGGATTTCAGACATCGCTGGCCATGTCGAATTATCAGGTGCGTCGAGTGCTCTAGAAAATTGCGACTCATTGATTTTCATAGTATACCATGGCTCTGACTGTCACTTCTATGTACGTGTGCGATTCGTTTGTAAATATGAGTGTTGGCTCACATGCACCAGTCCTCAAATTTTCGCTAAGCTTCCATACACCTTGCTCTTGAAGGTGAGCCACACCACCATCGGCCATGTGGCTAGTCATATACTTTGACACCGCAGTACGTTGGACCCAATCTTATGCTTCCTGCAATGGTCACTCTGTGGGGTGTTGTTTCCGCCGCACAAGGTAAGTAGCTATTATTGTCATCCGAGGATCAGGGATTTACTTAAAGGAATTCAAGGGTTCGTCTACAACTATCCAGGGTTGCTGGCTTGTCGATTCTTCCTAGGGCTGATGGAAGGTTCGGATACTTTCGGGAATCACTCTCTCCATTCATCAGCAGGCCAGGTGGAATCTTTCCATGTATCGTACTCTACCTCTCTTATTTCTATCCCCGGAAGAGGCTGCAAATACGGTCTGTGCGAGATCAATGTTGCAGTATATTATTTGACGTTTTCAACAGGATTGCAGCTTTCTTCTTGTCATCGTCATTATCAGGCGCTTTTTCCGGCTTGTTGGCCGCTGCGATTGACCACCTGAATGAAAAGGGTGGGAAGCCCGGGTGGGCCTGGATATTCATTTTGGTACGTTGCGCATCGACTGCGTCGCGAAATGACATTAATTTGCTATGCAGGAAGGCATGCTCAGCTTTGTCTTTGGTCTGATCTCATTTTTCTTCCTTCCTCGCTCCCCCGAAACGGTGCGCTTCTTGACGGAGAAAGAACGGGCATATGTTATTTCCACTCTGAAACACGCCGGTTCCGTCTCGGAGGACGGCGACAAGGACAAGTTCAGCTGGACGGAGGTAGCGAGAACAGCCAAGTCACCACACGTATGGCTCCTTTGCGTTGCTTTCTTCCTCCATGGTAAATCCACGCGCTCTTCGTTTCACCCTGATTGACAATGGTCCTGTCAGGTACGATAGTACTTAGTCTCGCTTAGTGAGCTCTGTCTGTCTATTCTTTCCAATGCTGACATCCGACGTCGACAGCTTCGAACCGACGATCGTTGCTGGCCTTGGATATTCAGGCAACAACGCTCAGCTCATGAGCGTACCTCCATTCGCGGTCGCCTTTGTTTGTACGTATTTCAAGAAAACGAACTCTCTGACGTTCATTCATTGCCAAAAGTGTCATTAATATCGGCCGTCATATCGGATCGCTACCAGTGCCGTGGATATACTGCAATACTCTTTCTTCTTCCGGAAGTGATCGGCTTCAGCATGTTTTATAGTATGTTGAAGGCATCCACCAGAAAGGATGTGGCTGACAGATGCCCACACACACAGCGAGCACATCGAGCCACATCCGCTACGGCTCCCTTTTCTTAACCATCTCGGGGGCATATTGTGCGGCACCTGCACTGATCACGTGGTTGGCGAACAACAGCGCACCGCATGTCCGACGTGCGACTGCTGTGGGTGTGTGCTTCATCATGACCCAAGTAGGCGGTATCCTTGGCACCTGGCTCCTTGGAGCATTGTCTCCCGCCCCCAACTACCCGTCAGCAACGATCACGTTTATCGTCATGTCTGTCTGTTTAGTGATCTTCGTAACTGCCAACTTGGTGTACCTATGGCGCGAAAATCGGTTGAAAGCGGAGAGAAGGCAGAGGATGAGAAAGGAAGACGAGCCGGAGGGCCTTGGAGATCGTAGTGCGTGGTTTGTATACAGCCTGTAGAATCGCGAGCTTGTAGAAGTTGACGTTGTAAGATTCCTCCTTGTGTACAAAGACTTTATTGTATGCCTTCGCATCCCAGACAGAACGTCCCCATTGCGATCCATCTCGCGTGACGGTCCTTTGACACTGTCAGATATGTGATGCCTTCCATTGTTGCCATTTATTTCAAATCACACTGATTCACACAAAGTACGAAAAGTTATGTACCCCTTACATATATGGTACAAAAGTTGTCTAAATTGTATCATTCAGCACAAAGGACACAGCACAAAGGACAATCTCTGTCATGCTGGTGCCAATGGGCTGGGAGTCCCCAACTCCCACAATAGTGGAGAAACTTGAAGGTTTTGTCTGCAGCATTTAATCAGGCACCCTGCAAATGAGCAGCATCAGGAAAAAAAAAGAAGGCTGTAGCAATCAAGTAATTATGTAGTCACCATTGTACACTGTAGTAAATTTCATGTTAGATGATACTACAGTTAACTAATGTGCTCAAGTGACCTCAAAGTTCAAGCTACTGTAGATCAATGTAGTCATATTAATACTAAGTAACAAAACCTGCAATCTATAGGGTACTACACGGGTTGGAGTGCAGTGCTGCATTCACCACTGGCAGTCAGTCTGCAATTGTGTGAGTGTATGGTCCACTGGATAGAAGTCACTTACTGTGCAGATGTTCCACTCAAATTGTTCAAATCTGCCACAGAACTCCTACACACCCATAGCACACTGCATGCATAGGTTGTTCTGTAATTGAGTAGGTGAGTACAAGTGGTCCATCATATTGGCAGTAACTTACCACCCGCCCACCCACCCGTGCTGCCTCCTCTGGCTGTTCATTTATGAATCCTGGTGAACTCGGTACTGTTCAAAAACACGGAAATCCACATATCTGTTGAGAAAAAAATTGTCAGTTTCGTCCATTGTACACCCTCTTGTCCACAGTGGATTCACAGCTCCAATTGGGAACTTGGGGATTAAATGGCATGGCTGGACCAAGCAATCCACTGCAATGATTTTTGCCTTTGGGAGGCGTTGCTGAGTTGAGCAACCAATCTGGAACATCTGGACAGTGTTGTCAATGCTTTGTATGGGCTTGAACCAATGCACGTAAGTGAGAGGGTGAGGGTAACTGCCAAGGTGTCAAGGCAGCATGAAGATTGCTTGCACTTTGGCAACACAAAGTCCTGTAAGAGTGTGGCAAGTTAGTACCAATCGTAAACAAGTGAGAGCTTACCATGAAACTCTCCATGCTGTCGTAACTTGCTGTCAATCAGGACCAGAACGGTATCAAACCTTGCTGGTGTTGGTGGCTTATGGGGGCCATTTGAACGCTCTGGATGGGATCAAATCCTTGCAGAGTTTTTGTTGGGCATATGCTTGCCAGACAGCACTAGAATGGTGAGATTGCTGAAAACATCAAACCGATCATTCACATTTGGAGCGAAATATTGCTGTCTGTAAGGTAAAGTGTCAAGGAAGGCCTGAAGGGCATCCAAGAAGCTGATAGCATCATGATGTCTCTCTAAATACTAAATGGTCTTGCTGGGGAACTGAGGGTGTTGTGAGATATGGTAGCGCTGACCTGTAGAGAAAATTCAAGCAAGTGTAGGCACACCACGCACAGGCTGTGTAATGCCAGGACGATCAGGAATATCACTCTCAGAATCCAAGTCAGAAGAGGACAAGTCCCTTCTTAGGTGACTGTTGCACCAAGTTAGATATGCTTTGAACCACATGATGGCCTCCTGTCATTGAAGCCACTTGGTCATTTGGATAATGTAGTCTTTCTGACTACTTGCTGTGTAGGTCTTCTTTGCATAGTTGATATGTAGATGCTCGGAATGTTCTATATTGAGTCCATCCAGGGTGCCCAAATTCCTAATTGACTCAACATAGTGACGGAGGGAATGCAGCTTGGGTATGTTGAAATGGTTGTGGCATCCGAGGTTGACGAACACGTCCTTTACAGAATGGAAGTCATCGAGTGCATGCTGTAAGGCTTGGAGCATCTCATTGGTGTGAGACTGGTATTGAGCCAAATATATGAAGTCCAGGAGACTCTGCTCTGATTTAATGACAGCTGAGTCAGGGATAACACCAACCAGAGCACCGACAAAGATGCGCTGCAATTGTTTGTGATCAGCTCCCATCCATTGTTTGATCTTTGAAATTCCATCCTTAAAGTGACGAAGCCCTGGAAAAATGGGCATGGCACGAAAACAATCATTGAAGTATTTCTTGTTGGCAAGCATTGAACACCATTTTTTGAAATGGTCTTTGAAGATGCCTTGGTGAAGCTGGTGGAGGATATCGGATGCAATGCAGGTGAAGATGTTGGTGTATGGAAGTTCAGCCCAGAATGGAGCAAAGACAGGGTGAAGACTGTCAGCAATGAACTCGGGAGGGTATTGACCTGTAGCTTGTGCGTGGAGCACGTGTGTTGTTTGCGTTTGGTTGTGTAATGGAAATGATGAGTTTGCGCCTCTTTGGTCTGGAGGCACGAGGCATTTCAGACACCGGTTCTCAGCACAACAGGCCACAAGGCACTGTTCTGGGTGGTCTCTGATAAAGGCCACGAGGACAGGGAAAACCTGCCAAATCCTCCCATTAGCACATACCATCTCTACACCCTCATGGCCTGCCACAACCAGAGGCTCAACAAGTTGCTTCATGCAGTAATGAAACAAGTGGTATCTGTTACAGTTTTTCTCCTTTTCCATTGTATATTTCTTTTCTGCTTTCCTCATTGAGTACATACTCTTCTCGGTCTATTCTGACACACGTGGGTTTTCAGATTATTCCTTGTAAATCCTTTATCTTCTACATTTGTACTTCTTTGACTCGTTCTCTTGTTTTCTTCTTCTTTCTTGGACAGCTTTCTCCTCGGCCAATTCTTCTAACATCGGCCTCGTAGTTCCTTTTCCCCATTAAGTCTAGGTGACGCGTCTAGCTGACCTAATGTTCTTCAAGCTTCTATCTAGTTCCTTGATGATGTGTCCTTAGTATTTAAACCCTGCTGCCTGTACTTCTACTCTTTACACTCGTTCTACGCAATACTAGCGTCTTCTTGTGTCCTGAAGTCCGATCAACTCAGTCCCTCTGCTAAAAGCCCTTCAAGTACCTATGAACCCTTGTCCTTCATACTTGCTCTGACATTGAGTCTCTTCGTGAGTACCTCCAGAGAAGTATAAAGTCCTAGTCTTCTTTTTGTGTACGCTACGCATAACAAAAGAACAAGTGTAATCTTTCGTCCCTCCTATTTAGGAGTAGGACACCCCCTTGAACCAATATTTCCGACCGAACCAGTCGAAGTATTAGGAGAGCCTTTGGCCTCCCTTGAGAAGAACCCCCCTCTGACATCGATGTTGACGTTGAACCCACGCAACCCATTGTAAATCCAGGACCCAGCACTCAACACCACAGACCCCCTCGTACCCCAGCAAACCCCTTGACCAGTGAAGTAACCCCTGTTACCATGTCTCGTCCCACTGAACTGAAAGCGGCACTCCCTGCTGATTTTTCTGGCAAACCGGCTGACACCACGCGATGGATTAAGGCCATGTGAGCATATTTTTCTATCAACTCTGACTTATACTCTCTTGACTCTTAAAAGATCATGACCACTTTGAACAAGATGAGTCAGGGACGAGGTATCTCGTTCTCCGAGATGTGGTATGACAAGATGGCCAATACCACCATTCCTACCTCCGACAAGACCTTCGATAAATTTGTGGAAAACTTTGAGTCCACCTTCTACCCCTTCGATACCAAAGCAACCTCTCGCCATGAACTGTCCAAATTAACTCAGAAATCTTTTCGCCGTCCTGATGGAGTTTTTGACGATGGCTTCCAAAAATACATCACCGACTTTCAGAACCTTTCCTCTCGAGCAGGCATCACCGACGATATCACCCTCATTGATCAGTTCTCCCTCGGACTTGACCAACAACTCGCTACTATGATTCTCTCTATGTCGACCATTCCCTCGACCATAAAGGATTGGATCGAAAAGGCCAAAACTTTTCACGCGCAAAAAATGCGAATTCTAGCCTTAAAAGGAAGAAGATCCTATACCCACTCAACCCTCGACTTCTAACAAGGATCCCAATGCCATGGATGTTGACACCGTCACCCTTTCAAAACTCACCCCTCGAGATCGTGCTAAATGCATTCGAGAGGGAAGATGTTTTTGTTGCAGGAACACTGGACACAACACCACTCAATGTACCAAGTATCGGAACAATTCTTCTCATTCTCCTCCTTCTCTTTGCCCCCAAGTTATCCATACCACCAAAGTCAAAGTTTCTCCCTCCACTGTTGAAACTCCTTCTGCCCTTTCTGCTTTCGTACATTCTCTTAAGACTCAAGGGAAGAACGAAGGCGAAATCTTACAGGTCCTTCAAATGTGTTACGAAGAACCAGAACCTGCCAAAGAAGAGATCTCGGTGGTTAACGCTAGTCAGGATTTTTAAAGCGGGAAGTCATATCAACGTCCTCTTCCCATGATCTTCACCATGTACTTGTAGCTCCACACAATGAACGAACCCTTCGATTCCCAGTAAAGCTACAAGTTAGAAACCAAATCGTTGTTACCACCGCTCTTATTGACTCCGGTGCTACCGGAAACTTTATTGATCTTGAACTTCTCTCTCATATGAACTTCCCCATGCAACATGTCCCTAAACCCATTGCTGCATACAATGTCGACGAAACTCCAAACAAGAAAGGCACCATTCTATGGAAGGCCAAACCCCTAATGCACTTCGCCAAGAGATCTGAATACATCGAACTTATGGTAGTCTCCCTCAAATGAAAACAGATCATCTTAGGCATGCCTTGGCTCAAGACTCACAACCCTCAAATCGATTGGAGATCGTATATCATCTCTTTCCCTCCAAAGGATCTCACCTCACCTCCCACTGAAGAACCTCCCCGACAATATTTACTTCGTTTACTTGGCCTAGATGTTGACGAGGAAATTTCCTCTCTTTTTACCAAACGATATCCTGATGGGGTTGATGTGTCTCCTAGTGAGTACCTCCCCCAGGGACTTGCTGAAGAAACTATCAATAAGGTCACTTTATCCACTCAACTTGCCCAACACAACAAACCATCCGAAACATCTATTCCCTTTTGGTGTAAGGATTTCAAAGACGTCTTCTCTGAACAAATGCATAGTCAACTTCCCCCACATCATTCCTTTGACCATACCATTGAACTAAAACCTTCCTTCGTCCCAAAAATTGCCAAAGTCTACCCTCTTAACCTGAAAGAACAAGATGTATGCTGAGCATTTATTGATGAACACCTCAAAACTGGACGTATTCTTCCATCAAAATCACCTCAGGCCGCGCCATTCTTTTTTGTCCCAAAGAAGGATGGTTCTCTCCATCCTTGTCAGGACTATCGATACTTAAACTCTCACACTATCCGCAATGCATATCCTCTTCCTCTTATTTCTCCACTCATCGATCGCATGAAAAACTCCACCTGGTTTACCAAGTTCGATATCCGTTGGGGATACAATAATGTTTGTATCAAGGAAACTGACCAATGGAAAGCTGCGTTTATCACCCCATTCAGTCTCTACGAACCCACCGTCATGTTCTTTGGCTTTTGTAACGCTCCCCCCACCTTCCAAGCCTTTATGAACCACATCTTTGTGGATATGGTCTCTGAAGGATGGCTTGAGATCTACATGGACGACCTAGGGATCCATACTAAAGATGACCTTTCCCTTCATCACGAACGAACTCGTCGTGTCCTTCTTCATCTTCGCGAACATAACCTCTCTCTCAAGCTATCTAAATGTATCTTCGATGCCCCTCGCATAGAATTCCTCGGCATGATCATTGGCCAAGGACAAGTTGCAATGGATCCTACTAAAGTTGCTGCCATTTGTGATTGGAAACCCCCTACCTCTGTAAAGGGCATTTGTTCTTTTCTCGGTTTCGCCAACTTTTACTGCAAATTCATCCCCAATTTTTCTAACATTGTCGCCCCTTTAACCCTGTTAACACGGAAGAATCAACCCTGGGCCTGGAACCCCCTTCAACAATGCACCTTTGATTCTCTTAAACTTGCCTTTTCCACTAGCCCTGTACTTGCAATTCCTGATGTCTCTCGTCCTTTCTCCATTATGACCGACACTTCCCTCCTTGCCACTGGTGCTGTTCTTCTCCAAACTGACACTAATGGTGATCTCCACCCTTGTGCTTATTTCTCCCGCACTTTCGCTCTTGCTGAACGAAATTATGATATTTACAATCGCGAACTTCTTGCAGTCATTCTTGCTCTTATGGAATGGTGACACTATATCCTTGGTGTTACGCTAAGCGTAGAACCTAGCTTTATCCGGAGAAGTCATGTAACGAACGACAGAGAAAGTTGGAAGATTATTTGCCCAAGGCCCTCATTACCCTTGCGGCGTGGAAGAACTGAAGAGTCTACTGCACTTGGTAGGCAAAGAGACTATGAGAAGGGTCTCGACAAGTAGACTTGCAAGTCTACAAGCGGATTGGGCTAGATACTACACTTGTATTGTGTAGAACTAACTGAGGAATAGTACAAGTACACTGGGTGTTTATATACGTATGGGCGGACCCTGAATAAGGAGTCCTAAAGGGGAAACGGAACAGCGGAACGCTGTTCTAGAAGAGGATATGTCCGTAAAGAGGATAGGGTCGAGGGGAGGGACAGAAAGGAACGGAACTGGAACAAAAGGAAGACATACTGCGGACTGCACAAAGGATCAGGAGTCCTGGTTGGAAAAGAAGATCAGAAGGTGAACGGGACTCCGTCTACGGGTTGAAAGAATCAGAAGGCAGATCAAAGAAACAGAGGAAATCAGAATCGGGGTCGTCGGGAAAAGCAGAAGAAACCCACGAGGCAAACTCGTGTTCCTCGGCCTCGGACATCCAGGGGATTTCTGTAACACTTGGCACTCCTCATCCTATCACCGTCATCACTGATCACAAAAACCTCTCGTATCTCAAAGACCCTTGTAAACTCTCTCGTCGTCAAGCCTGTTGGTCTTTTTTCCTCCAGGACTTTGATATTCTATGGAAGGTTCTTCCTGGCACACAGATGGCCCCTGCTGATGCTCTTTCCCGTCATGATCATGTCGACACCACCCTGGACAACGCCGACACTTCTATCATCCCTGATCCTGCTGTAATCAATGCCTTAGACATTTCTCTTGCTCAACATATTCAAAACTCTTCTTCTTCCGATCCCCTTGTTCTTCATGCTTTAGCTAATCTTGACGATGGTTCTCCAATATTTCCTCGTTCTTCTCTATTTGATTGGTCCTTTGACAATGGTCATCTTTACTTCAAAGGGCGCATGTATGTTCCACCTTCAGCTCGTTCCTCTCTTCTTCATTCTATTCATTCTTCTCCTCTCTCTGGTCACTTGGGTCGTTTTTGCATGAAAGCCATTCTTGAACGAGATTTTTGGTGGCCTGGACTCTCTTCTTTTGTCTCTCATTTTGTTGCTGGCTGTTCTGTTTGCCAACAAAACAAAGTTCTCACTCACCCGACATCCCCTCCTCTACTTCCCATTCCCTCTTCCTCGTCTCTCCCCTTTCATCAACTTTCTGTCAACCTTGTCACCAACCTTCCCCTATCCCATGGATTTGACTCTTTGATGGTCGTGGTCGATCATGGCCTTACAAAGGGGGTAATCTTAGCTCCTTGTTCAAAAACCATTGACGCCAAAGGAATTGCCCAACTCTTTTTCGATTTTGTATTCAAACATTTTGGTCTCCATGACTCTATCATCTCTGATTGAGGCCCTCAATTTGCCTCTGCTTTCGCTCGTGAACTCACTTGTCTTCTCAAATATGATGTCCGCCTCTCCACCACATATCATCCCCAAACTGATGGACAAACCGAATGAACTAATCAAGAAATTGACACATACCTTCGTATCTTTTGCTCTAATAATCCTCATGACTGGGCAAATTTCCTAACTTCTGCTGAATTCATTCATAATTCTGTCCCTTATAGCTCCATAAAAACCTCCCCTTTCTCTCTTCTTTATGGCTATGAACCTCGTGCTTATCCCTCCCTTGGAAAGACGTTTATCCCTGCTCTGGAAGGTTGTCTTACCTCCTTAGAAAATGCCCAAAAGGAAGCTCTTGCCGCTCATGAGTCCGCACGTCGGATCATGACACTTCGCTCTTCTCAAAAATTTCTTCCTTGGAAAACTGGTGATAAGGTTTGGCTAGAAGCTACTAATCTCCGCCTTGGATACCCTTTCCGGAAACTTGCTCCTAAACGTCATGGACCTTTTGAAATATCTCAGGTCTTATCTCCTCTTACTTACCGACTCCGCCTTCCTCCCACATGGAAAATCCATGATGTTTTCCACACCACTCTTCTTTCTCCTTATCATCAAACTGAAGCACATGGTCCCTCCTTCTCTTGACCTCCACCTGACCTTATTGGAACCAAAGAAGAATACAAAGTTGACCATATTGTTTCTCACAAGGGAACACGAGGCCATCGTCTGTACCTGACCGCATGGAAGGGATATTCCTCGGCTGAAAATATGTGGGAACCTGAAAGCAATCTTCGTCATGCTCCCATCCTTCTTTCCTCTTATAAACGGACTCATCATCTTGTGTAGTTTTTCATCTTTTTTCTTTTCTCTTCACCACCTGGGAAGTGGAGTCTCTTCGTGAAGTACCCCCCCAGCATATGTGTTTTTACAACTTTCTCTTTTTGAACAACCAATATGTCATTTCTTTCCTCTTCTGTTGCGTCTTCATCTTTATCTTCTTCTTCTGCACCTACCTCCCCACTACGTTCCAGGCAAGTCTTGCCCATCTTTTTACCCATCTCTGCCACCCATTCTCTTTACGCTGCCATTCTCGCAAATCCCGTCCTCCTCCGCACCGTAGAGGCCCTCCCTCCTTATGAAGAAGACAATATCACTCAAGAACTTGTCCATCTTTTCCATAATGTCTCCATTACTCAACGATATCACTTTCAAGCGGCCCCAAGCGATCTTCCTGCAGAGTTTGGACTTCCTCTCCGTCTTCATTTGGATGCTCTCCCTTGACGAATTCTATCCATCCTTCATTTATATGGATTTCATCAATATGTTGAGCGACTCTCCCCTTCTGTCATCTACCCCACCTTTCGCCGTATTTATCTTTCTTTACCAATGGCTGACTGAGATCGCTACCTTGAACGCACTCAATTACCCTCTACTCCTGACTCTCTGCCTCCCATCCCTGTACCTACCCCCTCTTCCTCTCTCATCTCTCGCATCTCCTCTTCTTCTCCCTCTACAGTTTCTTCTTCTATTACTGCTGTTGAAGAAACTCCTGAAGATGCATTTTCTCTTCACCGCGCCGCAGTAGAAGCTATTCATAGGTACCTTCCTGATGGAACTGAAGTAGTCTCATCTCCTAGTCGCGTTCTCCCTCCTCCTCCTCGACACCCCGCATCCACTCTCTCTGAGTGCTTTTGGTGTCATCATCTCGGCCACTATTGAGAGGATTGTTCCGATTACACCTGTCCGATCTGCCACTTGTCAGCCCCGGGTCATCCTCAATCCTCTTGTCTTTGGTCACAATGTGACTTTTGCCATCATTGGGGATATGGACGACGATTCTGTCCCGAGCGAATCTGTGGACGTTGTGATCAACATGGACATGTATTTGATGATTGTCCATTCGAGACACTTTCTTTGGAACAATCCACCTTTCTCTATGGCCCTTCCTCCCTTCCCCCCGATCTCCCTTCCTAATGGTATTCTTCTCAAACCTGGAGTTCGATTGTATGAAGGGGGTAATGTTACAGTTTTTCTCCTTTTCCATTGTATATTTCTTTTCTGCTTTCCTCATTGAGTACATACTCTTCTCAGTCTATTTCGACACACGTGGGTTTTTGGATTATTCCTTGTAAATCCTTTATCTTCTACGTTTGTACTTCTTTGACTCGTTCTCTTGTTTTCTTCTTCTTTCTTGGACAGCTTTCTCCTTGGCCAATTCTTCTAACATCGGCCTCGTAGTTCCTTTTCCCCATTAAGTCTAGGTGACGCGTCTAGCTGACCTAATGTTCTTCAAGCTTCTATCTAGTTCCTTGATGACGTGTCCTTAGTATTTAAACCCTGCTGCCTGTACTTCTACTTTTTACACTCATTCTACGCAATACTAGCATCTTCTTGTGTCCTGAAGTCCGATCAACTCAGTCCCTCTGCTAAACGCCCTTCGAGTACCTTTGAACCCTTGTCCTTCATACTTGCTCTGATGTTGAGTCTCTTCGTGAGTACCTCCAGAGAAGTATAAAGTCCTAGTCTTCTTTTTGTGTATGCTATGCATAACAGTATCCAGCCACTGAGTTATCTTCAAATGACGCCATCTTGAAAACAGGTAAATACCTGAGTAAAACTGACGCATGCTGTGATGGTTGGTGCCAGATGTGCTTGAATATGTTGCTGATGCTCAGATACACAGGCCAAGCAGTCTTGTCATCCTTGAACTGCAACAACTCAGTCTTGTCAGAGGCCAAAATCACTGGTGCTACTGTAGCACCAGCAGGCATGCGTTCCTAGCGCATTCATCAGGTATGTCATCCCATGCTTTTGAGTTTGCTCACTTGAGTTCTCCACCACCAGTCACCGATCCACATCTCATCATAACAGTGAGTTCTACCTTGACAATCAAGGTAGACTTTTTCCGGTGCATTGACCTGCACAAAAATGTTTGGATGTGGATACTTAGTTATTATATATGTGATGCTAGACATTTGACCAGAGATTTGAGTTTTTATCTTATTCCCACAGTCCAAATACTTAGCTAATTGAGGGACATATAGACCATAGTGTCTAGTATATACCTCTATTTTTTTTTCCTTATTTGTTCATTCACAGGTTGTGGAGAAATAAAATGATTTTTCCCAACATACTTTTATTACTACCTACAAGTACATAGTTACCTATTTTCCTAATATCTCTTTTACCCTTAAGTACTTAGCCAAGCGTCAGAGAAGCAATTGGAGCATGCAACCTCAGTTGCGAATCACCTGACTCAGATCATGTGACCTTGCACAGCATGAGTCATAATGAGTCAATATGAGTCAAAGTGAGTTAAATGAGGACTAACCGAAGCTCTGCACTTATACTAGCAAAATGATCATGTGACCTGCACAGCATGAGTCATTGCCAGGCCAAAAGCTATTTTTTAGCTCATTGCAAGTCATCTTCTGACAGAGTGAGTCAAAGTGAGTCAGAATGAGTCAGGATGAGTTATATCTTGGCACAGCCACCTCGGAACCG
>JBBPNN010000724.1:0-16954 GCA_038090935.1 Hortiboletus campestris | reverse complement strand
GACCTTTGCAGTGTTCGCTTCACGCTGCGCAAGATGAAACAGCAAGGTTTGGAGGTTGGCTTGGATGGGATCAATGCCTGTTTGTGGGCGTTTGCGCGGAATGGGCGTTTCGACGTCGCATTACGCGTTTACCGCGTTCTCCGCAACAATGTCAAGCCCACACCCAACCTTGGAGAACACAACATAGATGAGGATTCTCGGTATATCCGCGACACTGTTGGACTTGACGGTCTGGACGTCTTCGAACCCGACGAGATTACCTACACGATGATGATCCAGGCCCTTGCTTATCACGGGGACTTGAGGAATGCCCTCAGTGTCTTTGTCGATATGCTTTCAACCCCCAATCGCGAAGCTGGTGCCCACACGGATGATACAACAGCGTGCTATAGACCATCGATGGCAGCCTTTAGGGGACTTTTCCTCGGATTTGCCCGCCATGGACGAGACCCGGAGCATCGCACAGCGGAGGCGGAGTACACTGCAGCGCTTTTCCCGTCTTCACGGGCCACTTGGGACCAGGACACTCTAGATGCTGTATTCGCTGCGTTTTTACAGCTCCCGAAACTCCCAAAGCCAACCGACAGAGTTGTTTACTGGATTCTCGTCGCATTTGACAAGACGAGCAGCAACGACGTCGCCAAGCTTCGCGAGGTATGGACCAAGTTGGAAGCCAAGTATGGTGATGGTTGGGGCGGACGGTTGGAGGAAATCAAGAGGTCCGTCTTCCCTTCAGGAGATCGAGAGACATAACTACGATGACTGGCACGTCCACGCGTTTTGCTACGTATTCAATCTAATATATACAGTTGCGGCAGAGTTACAAGAATTCCGAGTTCAAGCTTTGATTGATCGTGATTGCGCGTTAAATGTCCTGATCCCCATTATTTCTCCTCCATTTAACAAACTCATCCCACCCAACCACACACTTTCTGCTTTGGTACCTCCGAAGGTGGACACTTCGCCGAATCTCTTCGGTGATGGTCCCATTCCAGTCAGCTTTCCGGATGGCACTGTCGATGGCCTCGATCTTATCCCATCCTTGCTCAACCATGACATCCGGCAAATAGGTGGCCGAAAGTGTGTTCCTGGAAAAAAAGCGGGGCAGGAAGGGGGAGGATGAGTACGGGGAGGGGGCAGATGAGTCTGTAGAGGGGTATATAGCCGGATTCGGGAAAGTAATGTGTATCCCATGGACACCGATCGTCCAGTCGAGATACGACGACGCATTCTCAAAGTCGGTCAACAACGAAATCCTGCGGGACACGTGGGGGTTTAGAAACGCGCGATCAGCTGCAAGGGGGCAGACGCACCCACATTGAAGCAAAGGAAGCTCCTTTGCTTCGATCTTTCTGAATCGGGAGTCCTTGAAGGCACTTATGAGCGCATATTCAGCGATGCCTTCGCGTATTGACATGGGCTCGAAGTTGCCTATGCAGCCTCTGAGCTTGGGTGCGCGTCCTGGACGAGAAGACCTGATGTTCCAAGTGACGAATAGGGGGCTGGATGGTGGTAGTCAGCGTCCCGATGCACCCGGTATGGTACGACGACGACGCACAACTTATCGCCTGGGAAAGAGGGGGGGATAGGCGTGCTGCCCGTGAGGTCACAATACAAAGCATCAAAGGCATGGAAACAATGCTCCGGGGTGCAGGTCTTGTCGTCCTCAACTGCTGTCGGACCTCCCGCAGGGTTGACGGGGAGGAGGGACATGGCGGCTAAGGGACAAGGGACCTCGAGTGACCCTGACCACGCACAAGGCAATTCATGTACGCCTTCCTATCTGGGCAGGTAAAGATAAAAAATGATTGCCGGTCATTGACGGCGAGGTCGACTATGAACACATGGTTAATCTGTATCTGTGTAATGTAAAGTATATGGTATAAAGAGATAACTCAGAATTGAATAAGAGTAGAGGGAGGGAAAGATGTGGGCTTGGTGAGGGTGTCAAAGTGAGCCTAAGAACCATAAAGGCGCTGCATAAGACATAGCAAGGGGTGTGGGTCGAAAGGGGTCAGGAAGTGCAGTAGATAGTGGGAGCATGCCAAAACAAACAGGAGATCGTCCGAGGGAAACTCTCACGAAGAGCAACAACTCCAGCTTCCCGAGGTGAAATGTGCCTTTTCGCGTGCCTCTTCTTCCTCTGCTTGAGCTGCCCATGTGGGCGTGCTCACCGACGTCAGAAGCACGCTATCGCGTTTTCGGAGTTCGTTCTCTCGTTCGATGACATCCTTTCTCTCGATTATCGCTCCAATGAGAGAATCAAAGAGAGCTTGGATGCCTACCAAGAAAAAGGGGCGATTAGGAGTGATAAGAAAGCATGGCATGTCGTTGCGCTCACCGAGATCGTCCTTTGCAGAAACCTCGAAGAGCTCCATACCCTGGTGAAGGCCCCATTCTTGGCTATCCTCCGCTTCATATTCGTCTAAACTATTGCTGCTTGTCTCTGTGTTTTCGTTCCACCCTCCGGCGTACCGTCCGAATTTGGAACCGCATCGTGATTGTGTCAGCCGGGAAGATTCAATGGTCTTTGATCTGTTTAAATTTACTCCGGTGGCCGTTTTCGTGCGTGGGGGGCCAGTAGAAGTGTTGCAGCGTTTGAGCCCACCATTGATAGCTGGATCAAGATAAGGGGCGCTGTGGGGAGGGGAGGACTTGACAGGCGGGGAATTCAGTGGAGCAGAGCGAATGCTGGTGAATGAGGTGAACCTCGGACGAATATACGACAGGGTGGATGGCGGAGGCGGGGGAGGCGGCGGGGGAGATGGAGGTCGGGGTGGGGGAAACCAGTTGTGTAGAGACAAGCGTGCAAGATCTGATGTGACTTGGCGCTGGTGATGCAAGTCAGCTTTGGAGCCGACAATGTAAATGATGAGTTCCGGTGGACAATTTTTCTTCAATTCTGGATGAAGCGGATGATGAGCCGGAACGACGGAGGGGGGGAAAAGCACACACCCGCAAGCCAACCTCGTATATCATCAAACGTAGAAGCATTCGTTATATCGTACAAAAGGAGGGCAGCGTTGGCACCTCGATAATACATGGGGGCCTAGGAGGTTGTCAGCGACTGCGACGGTTTTAGATACGGGAGGTGGGGAAGGGAGAAGTTCACCATGCTACGAAACCTTTCCTGTCCTGCGGTGTCCCAGAGCTGAAGGCGCACCTTGAGGCCGTCGACATACACCTTCTTGGTAACGAAGAAGGCACCGGTGGTAGACGTCACGTTCCTGGGATCAAACTTGTTCTGTGTGTAGCGATGGAGGAGACTGGTCTTCCCCACGCCTGTGCGGGGACATCGGATGGGATTCGGGTGCCCATTGTGAGTATGAAGAGGACGGACCTGTGTTGCCCATGACGACTATTTTGGCATCTATGCCATGTTCATACCTGGTTGGGGAGGGGCGGTCCCAAGCCAGATAGTCGGCCATTTTGGCGATTGGGAGTGCCACGGAGGGCGGTGAGGGGGGAGGGGGGAGGAGGACGCCGGACAAGGGTGTTGACGAGATGCAAAACAAGTACTGAGGACTTGGAGCGAGGGACCTGACGCGACCAGACTCACGTGCGCGCTTTTTCGGACACTTTGCCGGTCCGTTATGTGGCGCACAGCGACAACGAGAGCACTACAAAACGGGCATGCCCATCCATTTTGACAGCTAGCGAAAACATGTCCACTACATACTCCTCTACTCCTGGTTCGCGGGAGGAAACTCGAACACCACATCCTTGCCAGTCAAGCGACGGTATACCGACGAAAACGAGTCCAACTTGTACTCCAGCGATGTGGCGTCTTTCGAATCAAGGATCCTGCACTGGCGGTCAGCAGAGCTTATCACCAAGTAGTACATGTCACCTACACTTTCAGCAGCTTCGACCCGTCTACTGCGACACGTGTCCTCTTCCCGACAATCTCGGTGGGAAAGACAAGGTCCTCGAGGATCTTCTCGTGCACTGACGTGAGTGTGCGCGAACGTGGTCTCTTTTGCTTGGTGCGCGAGTTGCGCGTGGGTTTGCTCAGCATCCGACGCTGAGCGACGAATACGACGTGTCTGTCTGAGAATTTCTTTTCCAGTTCCCGGGTGAGTCTGATACCCAAAATCAGGTTGGCGATCAGCCCATGCAAGGATGCACACACCGTTGCTGGACCTTGCGGAACGCCTTCAATTGTGGAACGGGTACAAAGACAACGATAGCCTTTTTGCCACCTCGGACATCAACCTCGCGGGCAGCAGAGATCTGTAGGGGACGCAGCTCAGACTTGAGCTCGGGGACGTTGTTCTCCAGGTCAAAAAGGGCTTGTGCGACGCTGGTTTCGGTCTCATCCGGAGATGTTTGGGGGGCGTTGGCAGTGCGAAGGATCTTGTGGTTGATAGACATGATGGCCTAGAGATGAGCTGCAGTCAGCACCCTGCCGTGCGAATGCGCATCCACCGAATCCGAGCGTTCTTGGCATCCCCACATCATTCAGCAAGTCCATCAAACGACATGATGGGGCTCTGACACAGTCTGAGACGGACTCACCGAGCTTGACGCCTGTGTCGATGTCTTTTGTGTGGTCAGTTCCTGCGATGGCTCGTCTATCATCCAACCAAACATGACCAATTCATCCTACTTAGGAAACTCCACCACCCGAGTCGATTCGACCCCTCCCTACGACATGTCTCTGGTACGCTTGAACTCGTTCACCCATTTCTGTTCCTCGCCGCCCTTTGGTAGCACCGCGAATGTCAAATACCCGTCCTTTATCTCCAGACCATCCGCAGGGTCGCCGTCCTTCCCCTTTGCTGCCTTGCACACGTCTCGTAGTGTCATCTTCTTTCCAACCTTGAGCAGCCGTCTTTGATGCGTCATTGCATACACTACCAGGTTACTGGCCATGTACTCCTGCTTCTCCTCCCAGCTCGGTGCAGGTGCTTGTGGCGGGAACATCTGAGAAATATGAGCGTAGAAAGTTGTATCTTCCATAAAATGAGCAATAACATCCGATGTCGCATACTGAGGGTACAAAAAGAAAACCGGAAAGATGAGTGTCGTCCGAGTAGGATCGTCCGAGTCAAAGTATGGAGAATATGGATTATCCAATGTCCCTTGTGGGTTCCTTGTTGGGTAGAGGTGTCGTTCCTACCGATCTTGGGTTCAATCTCACTGGCAGTGCTAACTTGAGAGGCCATCAGATTGTTTACCTTGAGAACTATCCGTAGGAGCTGCTTCTCTTCCCTCTCTCTGCGTAACCGCTCCTCGTTTTCTTGACGCTGTTGGTCTTTTGCTTTCCTTACGCCCTCTGCGCGTGACCGAAAAGACTGTACAGCCTGATTGTGAGGATCGAACACAAGACATCGATCGCAACAGTCCAGTGCCTCATCGAGCCGATCCAGGGCTAGCAGAGCTGTTGCTGAACGATACAGCGCCTTCGATGACTTGGCATTAATACTCAATGCTTTTGAGCAGTCCTTGAGCACCAGGCCAAGGTTTTCTACCTTGGCGGTCAGCAGTCACCATTGGGGGAAGGACCTCACATACTCAGCTCAAGATTGCAGGCAGCGCGATTGCAATACAGAGCTTCCTGGAGTTTAGAGTCCTTCGGCTTCGCATCAAGACCTTGGGTATAGAAACCAATGGCTTCTCGGTAACGCTTTCCCTTGAAGTAGTCGTTCCCTTCCTCCCTGAAGTTCTGGGCGATTTCTGAGGAACTGGTCAGTGACATGGCCCCCCCAAAAAAGGGCTCGGCATACCGTCCGGTGTACCGTCATGTGCGAGGCTTTGCAATGCCTGGAGCGCAACATCGTCCGAGTCCTCTCTGGGCAAAGACTTCATGAACAATGGGAGGGACTCTAGGGACGCCAGCGTCTCCTCGAGGTCTACTTGCGCTGGTTGTGGTCCAATCTGTGAAGCCATGTTTGTTCACCCCAACTCTGTCTCAGGCTGAGTCCTTTGAGTTGCAGAAGTGAACGAGTGCAAGCTAGGTAGATAAGATAAGATTTATGTCCGTCCAGCTATCTAACCGAGATCAGCTGACCCGCGCGAAACCATGACTTTCAACTGGAATCTGTTTCACATCACTTTCTCCAGCTGTTTTGTTTCGCGAAATGGTTCCCCTAGCCGTGCGAGGACTAAAGGCTACTCTAAACTCTACAGGCAAGTTCAAGTTCAAGGTCAGTTCATCACTGAACCCCTCGGCCAGTGCTTTGAATAACATGCATACTAGAGTCCCGATGCAGCGGTTGACTTTCTCGTTATCGGAGGAGGTGGGAACATTATCAGTGTTTCATAGAGCATGCGCCCAAGTCTGCCATTAGGTGTGGTTGGTCTAGCAATTGCCCAACGGCTGTCTGAGCGCTTCCCGACAAAGTCCACGTTTCTCGTGGAAAGGCACGTGCAACCCGGGGAGGAGATCAGGTATAATCGTATATTGGATATGCACCGGTCCCGATTCATGACATACTTTCAGTTCTCGAAACTCCGAAGTAATTCATGCAGGTATGACTCTGCTGCAACGGCCATCTCGGGCGTCGTGCCTTATTGCCATTCCTTGTTGCAGGTCTCTATTACCCACCCGAGTCTTTGAAGACTCGACTGTGCCTGCGTGGACGCTACTTGATGTATGAACGATGCAAGAGATACAACATCTCATATCGCAAAACGGGAAAGCTCGTCGTTGCCCACGAGAGCCAACGATCATATGTCGAAAGCTTGTTTTGGAAATCCCATTCGCTTTCGTGGCCTCCCCACTTGGCACCGCATCTGGCAGGCGAGCCAGTTCTCCCAACTACCCTTGTTAGCGGAGACCATGCGCGCGAGTTGGAGCCTGATCTGTCAAACGATATCACCACAGCTCTGTGGAGCCCAGAGACGGGTATCGTTGATTCGCATGGACTCATGCAAAGCCTCGAGAAAGACATCTTGGAATCTGAGGGAGGGGAGCTCGTGTACTCCACGCGCGTCGTCCGCGTGGATCCCTACAAGGGTGCTGAGACACCTTCCCATGATGGTTGGGTGGTACAGACTGTAACTGATGGTGCACAAGGAGACGCCCTCCTCGCCAAGACACTCATCAATGCATCTGGATTGTCCGCTAACCTCGTTCTCAATTCTCTTCTTCCCGAGTCTTCTCGGATACCAATGTATTTCGCACGTGGTTCGTACGCAGCGTACAGTGGACCAGGCACTTCCGGTGTCAACCACCTTATATATCCTTGTCCCGAGACTGGACCCGACAAACACGCTTTCCAATCTCTTGGCACACACTTGACCCTTGACTTGCAAGGGAGGGTGCGATTTGGGCCCGATCTAGAATGGTTATCCCCACCGACGGGCGCACCGGACTTCTGCTGCGACGAGGAAAACGTTGACTTCTGGACTCAGCACCTGGTGCCCAACGAGTCGCGGCTAGAGGAGATGCACAGGGCAGTAACACGGTATCTGCCGGGAGTCGCATTCGAGGGACTCAGAGCAGACTATGTCGGTGTTCGGCCGAAGCTTGTGGTATCGGGATTCCAAGATTTCGTGATACGGAAAGATTATGCAGACGGGAGAGACAGTGGGCTGATGGTGAGCCTGTTGGGTATCGAGAGTCCTGGGCTCACGTCGAGTCTTGCAATTGCTGAACATGTAGTCGAGGATGTGATCTCATAGACCCAGTGACCTAATTCGAGCTCAGACGTGACTTAGAAAGCAACGACAAAGTGTGGCTCTGCTACTTTCCCAGCACCCACCATGTTCCGCTCGGCACTCTCAAGGACTGTCTTCAACACTGCTGCTGCGACAAAGGTATCGAGGACTGGTGTTGCTCCAATCCTCGCCCGTGGTTACCACGAGAAGGTCATCTCCCATTACGAGAGCCCACAAAATGTCTGTCGCATCCACTGTCTACTCTTTGCACAAGGCTCATCCCTCTTTTTATCCAGGTGGGTTCTCTTCCCAAAGACGACGTCGATGTTGGCACAGGGCTTGTGGGAGCACCTGCGTACGTACCTATCCTCGCGCTTGTTATGCATACCACTGAACTGAACACTTGCCAACCTAGTTGCGGAGACGTAATGAAACTTCAAATTCGAGTTGACGAGGATGGCATCATTAGTGATGTCAAGTTCAAGACCTTTGGCTGTGGAAGCGCCATCGCTTCTAGCTCTTACATGACCGAGCGGGTCAAGGGTCTTTCGCTCGACGAAGCTTCCGAGATTAAGAATACGGATATCGCTAAGGAATTATGCCTTCCCCCTGTGAAACTCCATTGCTCAAGTAAGCGCATTCCCACCGCGGTGGGTACTTTCTTATCTGATGTGCCCCACTTCCCACAGTGTTGGCTGAGGATGCCATCCGTTCTGCGATTCGGAACTATCGCTCCAAACGAGACAACCTAGCTAATCCTAAACGAGCTGGTTACATCGATGTGACCCAGAGTGCTGCAACAGGAGAGACGGTTGCCACTGCTCATCCCGCTCAATCACCGTAAGGTGTAGCTCGCATGGTCCCACGTCACTGTTCTTTGTCCCACCTGTATCTCAACTTCTACTGGCATTTATCTTAGTTTCGAAACGGATTCAGTCTATGTACATCCCTCATGCAAATGTTCAATTTAGTATCGAATCGATGACCTCAACTACAAGGATGATAATATTGAGGTGCTGCCCGATCAATTCATATGATTCTTGCCAGCCTGGCGTCTGTTTAATTAAGCTATCCCTTATTCCCCTTCTGCCCCACAAATGAGAAGGTCCCGGCTGCAAACCATCGTTCGTTGGCTTCCTTGACCCGCTGAGCAGCCGCGGCACGATTGGTCAGCTCAAATCCTGGGGTTGAGTCAGCGTGAAACATCAAGCAAACATAATCACCAGTTACCAACCTTGCACCGGAGTTACGGTCAGGGAGGTGGCCGTTCCTGATGTCGTTGAGCCGCCTTGTGCTGCACGCGTCAGCGCAGCCGTCCGCAACTTATTCGCCTTGGACAATTTTGCTGTTGATTTTACCAGGTTTAACAAAAAAGATCACAACACGGAGAGAGCTACTCACCCCGACTCTTGGCTTCTCCGAGTCCAGCCCGAACCTTGCCCGTTCCGACGCCGATCATGCCGAGGCCCTTTGTCTGGTCGAATGCACCAACCTCCTGCTCGGCCTCCCCAAATGCCATGCGGTTTTGGAGTTTGCGTAGCTCGGTCTGAGCGTACGCTTCTTTGGCTTTACGCGCCCTGGAAACGAAAAATGAAGTCTGACAGTGAACGGGGAAAATTGGGGACAGGGCAAACCGTTTCCCTCCTCTTCGTTTCTTCGGTCCATCATTGGGAATAGCGAGTGCTTTAGTGATTTTGGCAGGTGGGGGGGCCGCGAGACGATCTATGTGCTTCTCAATTTTATCTCGAAGGTCCTGACCGTACGACCCTGGACAATCTTTAAAACAATGCAGTAACTCCCTCCCAAAATATACTCACCATCTCTACGAGTTCGTTCAAGATCCATGCGAGCGGCGAGCACACATTTTGCGCCAACAGTTCGCTGCACCTTGAGCTGGTACTCTGGAGGCGTTTGCTGCACTAGGTCGCATTGAAATACGAAGCCTGTGTGCCGCCGTTGGGTGGCTGTGGAGAATCCTAGCGCAATCTTCTTTTGAGCACCAAGAAGCTAGGCGAAGGGTATGGTGAGATAGATTACAAGGCAAAATGTGGTGTGACTAACATGAACGTTACACGATGGCATTTTGGCTAGCGGACCGAGGCCACCTGCGACGCCAAGCAGTTTTGCAGCTGTAGTAGTACCAACAATAGCTGATAGGTTGGGAGCGAGAACATTCATTCTTGAGCTAACGTACATGAATATCTGCAACGGCAAGGGTGAGGGAGACATTAGATTTGGGAAGGATGTAGCTCACAGTTTTGCGTGTCTCTTCCAAACGGTCGGCCAAATCACAAGCTCGTTCAACGGCTTTCCATCGCACATCTGAAAGGGGTTGACCTGAGCTCGTTGTGGCCGTGATCAAAACACTCATGATCACGGCAGCAGGTAGTACACCCGTTAGGTCAACCTTTGTAGGATCCTAGGGAAATAGAAACTTAGAAAAGTCCTCAGTCGTGGATGTGTTTGGCATACCTCGTTGTTGGCAAGAATGCGCACCGCTCGTATATACTGGGTGGGATCTTGAACCAGTTGTTCCAGTTCTGGGAACTTTGGCGCGTAATGGTCACGGATGAACTTGAGACGAGGACTCAGTAGACGTGAAGACCATGCCCGTCGGTAACATACTTTGTGTACCACGAGAATTTCATTGTCAACATCGACGGATAAGTTATTCGCTTGCACGATGAGAGTGTACTCTGGGTTCAGGTGGGCAGGCAGCGACATTGCATCCGCTGAACTCGGATTTGCTTGGTATTTCCCAATTTCCTACGTGGTGCAACATCAGCAGTGGGACAAGAGCAGTGAGAGGATGGAGTCACCTTCAATATTTCGGACATTTTCTTGCTGCCTTCTAACTTTGCTATCGAGTCGATGTCCTCTATCGCGCCGAGATCCATCTGCTGCACATCTTCCGCGTCCAACTCCTCTGCAGGTCTCACACCGCCCTCAAGCACGAGGCTACCGCCGGACCCTTCTCCTGCCACGTCTTCCTCTGGCTCCCCTTCATCTCTCGACATGTCGATGTCACCTTCTGCCTTGCGCTTCAATCCATTCGGCGCCGAGCTGGTGGTTGGGACGGGAGTGTCTTGGTTTTCTTCGTAGTCCGCGCTGCCATTGTCCGAGAGGCCGTCAAGATCTGCCAGAAGCTCGTCCGCGAGTCCACTCATTGGCACGGTTCCAAGGGGTCCCAGACTGTTAGTTACCTGTTTTGGCAAATGAGAGCCAAGCTGGTCCGTGCGCGAACGAGAGAGGTATATAAAGCGAGGGCAAACAAGGTAGCAACTCATACTTACCTTGATGGCGCACGCCCCTTCACGTATCCGGGGGTGCGGGCCGTGGGGACCTTCCATAGCACGGCGACCTTGTCCACACAGAGGGTAATCGCGTCTTGTATGGGCTTCGGCTCATGCACTGTCTCAATATTTTCCTGTCCTGCCACGGCCACTCTGGCTGGGCAGGCCTTCTTTTTTTTCGCTCCTTTTCGGTCCTAACCCTAACCCTAATGTCATGGTTGTCTTGTTTTGGTAACTGCAACTTCGTACACTCTGTACCGTACATTCATGTCGTTCCAACCAGATGCAAATACACATGCGCCAGATTCACCGCGATCGTCACAGTCTCCCCCGCCTTCGGGATTGCAAGGTGACCTGGAGCTGGAGTTACATGGCCTTGCAAATGCGCTTTACAATTTGGGCACGACCGTCATCAATGACTCCACCAAGGAGCGGGAGAAGCCAGCAGGAGGCAAGCAAGTTGGCCTTCGAGCGTATGTCGCTACAAGTTTCCGTCGGGTGCCATTCACGAGTCCTGATCACGTAGCAATGAGGTGATTCACCATCTCACGACAATCGACGACATGGCCCAAAATATTCGAACAATGATTCCGTTCCAAGTCCTACAAGATATCGACAACGCAAGGAATCCCATGCAACTCACCAAGGAAAGATTGGAGAGGGCTGCTACCGAAAACCAATTCATGAATGGAAAGATAGCTGCTATTGATGTGAGTTGCTTAGCGGCGTTTGCATGAGTCCCTTATCGTCGGCTTCTTCTAGTCTTATCGCCGGTTGTTGAATGAGGCGCTTGCAAAGAACTTTCCTGACACTGCAGACTACCTCTACATTAACGAACCTATGGACGCCTGAAATTTCGTATCTGCGTCACGGTGTGCCCTTCGTTCGCCATATCGAACGCGTATGCCATTATATCCACAAAAATTACTCCGTCCCTCTAAATAAGTGCCCATGAACCTATCCAGCTATATACTGTCCTGTTTGCCATCCCCTGGTTGAGCACGTTTTATTTGCCCCTCCGAGATAACATGTTTATGGGAATTCAATTTCGACAGGGCAATCCATATCTTTATGCAGGCCTCCCAGCTTTGTTCACCCTCACCCTTTTTGATCCGCTAAAATGGCCGGTGTCTCTGGCTTAGTACGTTAGCGGTACCACTCTTTACTTCACACGATGATCGAAAGCGTTTAGATTCTCAGAAGTTTGGCCTCGGACTTTTCACTTACGTCCGTGGCTTCTTGACCTTTGCTGGCACCTTACGTGCCCTTCGTGGCGCTGGCGCAATGTGTTGACTATCACATGATCACCATCAATGTATCTAGTCCACGACTTCGCAACCCGAAATCGCTTGCCGTTTTCCTATGTGCGAGAGCGCGTCCGATCAAAGTACGCAGTGCGTTCCGCCTTTGGGTATTTCGGCCCAACTGTCCAGCGCTCGGATACTCCCCAGTGCTCCGCCGCTCTAACAGCCCTCCGCGTACGGTCCGCATCATATCCAGCGTGCTTTCGTCAGGTCCCTTGAGTCACTCACGAATTAATGCTGGTATGAAAAGCTCCTCTGTGGTGTATGCCGTTTCGCGCATCTGAGTTTTCCCAGGTCCCCGTTAGTCCGTTCGCGCCCGCTGAAAACTGCTTTATTTCCAACCCGAAAATGGCTGACAGGCGGCATTGATGCTTCAACTGAGTCCCCATCATTGACTATGGGAACATTATTGCCGTTGATGCAGTCCATTTTGGGTCCTCTTGTCTCCGAGCGCATTCTCACTGGAACTATTTTTATCCTCGTCAGGGCAGACGCACTCATGTTCAGACCTTTGGGCTTTTAGGCTACAAACTCGGAAAAGCTACAGGGCCACCCGCGTCATACACACTGACGCGACGGCCACCGGTTTGCGAAATGAAATGTCCTGGTCCTACACTGACACCTTCTCGGACCTTGACACGTCCAGCCGGGGGGAAATCCCAGGTAAAAAACGACCGCATTTAATTGATTTTGATAAGCACTGAAAATTTCAAGTGAATTTTTTATGGCGCCCATCACGTCGGCGTTATGAACCGAATTTAGCTCGTCGATCCGTAAGTAGGCCGCACGAGGAAATTTGTACGGCCATTCAATGGTGATGAAGGACCCCGAAGACGATTATTTCCAGAGGTGAGCCAGTTTACTTCTCAATTGAATGTCCAGACCCATTTGGGCCACCACGTGGCCACTAATTTCTGCAAGTGAACATCTGTACGGTCATGTAATGTACATGCACCGGAGACGAGATGCTCTGCCGACGGCCTCAGTCATTGCGTATTCAATCCCGCTTTCACGTACTCGACTGCAGCATTCATATCCATATCGTGCGCACTATTTGCTGTTCCACTGGACACGTTGAGTTGACACCGTGGCGCCATTGTGTGCTGTTCAGGGTGTCAACGTAAACCACAGCCTACGAGGAGGGGTAGAGGGCTGTGTAACCAATGCTCGATAATTGAAAACGGGGCTCTTGCATGAATGGCTCTATCGACATGTGTTATGATGGGGTCCACAACAGCCTTTACTCAAACATGGGTTTGCTGCCCTCCATCTGGTGCCTCACATGCACATGCAGTTCACAGCAGAGCACCACTCGATTCTGCGCCTGATCATGAATCACGGGAATCATGACTTGATTGATGACTGGTTAGTAGAACATTCCGATCACACGCACAGTATGCGGCAGCATTCCGCAAATACCCCATCCTGTTCTGTCCTATGCTGAATATATGATGTGAGGACACGTCGGATAGGAGGTATTTGTCGGATATGTCGGTGGTAAAAAGATAGGCACCGATTTGCTGCAACGAGGTCAATCTGACGAAAAACCAAGCCTTCGTGGGATGGGGAAAACACGAGGGGCCGATAGCGAGAGTGCTGGCGTAGCCGCGTCCATGTCCGGTCAGCTGTGAGATATTGACAACATCCATATGGGATGGGGCCCAATTTCGGACTTGTATTGCCTTTTTGCAACAGGAGAGGCATTGAATTAACAGACCAGAATATTCCCAATTACGCAAGATAAGTTGGGGGCGTAGCAGACACATGCATGCTGTCGACGTAACAGCAAGGTGAACAGGTTACAAAATGGTGGCATAACCTCTCAGGGGGCAATCACTCGGCGATATCTCGCCTGATGAAATGGACACATAGGGACTCGACTTTAACAGGGTATGCCAAAGTATCCATTGTGAAATGATTGCTAATTCGTGCATGTTGATACACGTGTCCGTTGGATGCGCAGTTGAGGTATTTGGACAACGCCCAGATCCAGAAAATGAACTAGAACATTCCTGAAGAGGACTGATCGTGATCTATGCCGCATAATCATGTCAATGGAGCTCTCACGCACTAGTACGGATACTTCCGATAAACCGCCACCAAATACGGCCTAATGTTGAAAATCATCTTTCCAAATCTCAGTAGGATCAGAGATGGTGTTGGTTCCACGGGAGTTCTTTATTGGCCAGACCTACCTGAATGGCGCTGTGTAGATTCCTCTCCGGTAGGTGAAGATACGGAATGTTAGCTTAGGGAGGGAGTCCTTTCGAGACATTGTACAAATTGTACCGGGTGCAGAGGTACTCATGTTCAACGCAATCAGTCGTCCAACCCTGGCGCACAGTCGACTGATGGGGTCTGGTGATGGAGACTTGGTTCGAACATTGAGATCGCCGGGGGGTGTAATTCTCCTGTCATTCACTCCTCGGAGATCGAAGAGGGGGAAAGGCGAGATTCCCAGGAGAGGAGGCTGAAACACAAATCGATCTCGTGAGATATCAAGGCGGGTACAAGATTTCCCCCGGGAGTCGTCAACGGCAGTCGCCGATTTAAGGGAGAGGACCGCCCGAATGGTGAGAGAGTAGCAGAGATGATCATCCGAACCACGGATACACGGTTGATCGAAATGAAGGTATTTTAGCATGGGTAGAACGCACAAAGCAGCAACCATCAGGTGGCCAGCGTTGAGCGGTAGTAGTAAAGTCGCATATTCAGGAACGGGCAGGTGAACGAGCGGTTGAGAGTTTGAGTTGGCGAATTGGCGTTATTTGATAACGATTCGCTGTCCATCTTCGCGAAGTGATGTGCAGACAGACGACAAGTGAATCTAAAATAGATGATAGAGGAGCCGACTCGGACCGTAGGGAGATTTGCGGCAAAGGCGCGCCCAGATTCGATAGCAGAACAGACATAGCGGATGATGGGGTAGTCGTTATCATGCGGGCATAACTCGGCCCTGCTGCTATGAATATACTTGCAGTGTGACTTTCCTCGGCGATACAGTTACACATCACTCTCAACGGTCATGGCGAACTTCGGACAGCGAGTGCGATACATGTGCAGATGATCGAGTCCTGTGAAAGCAAGGGTTATTCTTCATCCACGAAACACAGTCAAGTCGTGCGAACATTGTAGAATAACTCGTGTATACAAGCGTCGCCGTCTTCCCAGTGGGAGATCATATCGGCACTACGAGAGTGATCAATGTCAGTACGACCGTGCGATCCGCCCACAATTGTAGGCCCACCGTCCACCCTGATTGAGATTTTCGTTTATTTGAACGAGCACGATGTATTTGCTGGTCGTAGGATGTCAACGTGCTCTCGCGACTTCCGCTGCTGTAACTCACAAACCGGACGGTTGAATTTCTATCATGCGATCCTTGACTCGCTCCTTGATATCCTTCATCCACGATTTCACTTGTTCCCGGTCGGAAGACCAGATCGCGTGCTGCAGCGTTGTCTGGAGGAGTTTCTTCATATATGTGCGGAGTAGCTCCGTGTCAAACGTCGGTCTGACCGGATGAGGTGAAGTGGCCTCGGAACGGGATATTGGAGAACGGAAACCATACGAGGTCGACATTTCCTTGCCAACAGAGTTCCCGGACGATTTCACCGTTTTGAGATCGCTTGCTACGGTGTGACGGTCGTCCGACCGTTCGAGCGTAGAGCTTTGTTTACTCGTTGTTTGTGCAAGAGGCGTAGGAGTAGGCGTCAACGTCGCAAGTCTATTGCTCGCTCCCGCGTCGTTGCCTTTTGCAGTCCGCAGAATAAGTTTTGTAGGCCGTCATGTCCTCAATATCCTTCCCTCATTCCGAGGACGCAGACCTCATCCCATCCTCGTCGTTGCGTGACTCAATGCACGCGCAGTTTTACGCACCGCCTGCCTTTGATGTGGGCAACTCCTTTCAGATGAACCCACTCTCTGCCCACCCACCTCGGACACCTCGCCCTAGTACAGCAACCCAGTCGCACTTTGGAAATGCCACCACGAATCCGTACGAGGAAAAGTCTGAAGCAACTGAGAAAGGTGTGGCCGGAGATACTGCTGACCAAGATGAGGAGGTCGACGAGGAGGGTGAGCGCGTAGTGGAGGCAGAAAAAAAGGTTGGGAGACATGAGGTGTGGCGGGATATGCTAGTCACCAGCGGAGGTCGGGACAAGACCTTTGTGCGTATGTCGTACCATTCTGCGAGTGCAGTCGCATTGACACATCTTGGGCGACAGAAACTGATGCAATATTCGATACGTGTATACCTACTGGTGCATTCCAAACTTTTGTTCCGAAATAGCAACGCTGCCTGGCAGCAAGGACTAGTGAGGAGGCTCGAGTCTGCCCGAAATGGTTTCTCATTTACAAGGTACTATACTTTGAAAGCTCTCGTTTGAGTACTCTGACCTCTGGGCGTTAGGAAAATGCTCATTTTGTTGAACTGGCTGACCCCGTTGAGCACTGTAATGGCGCAGAAGGCTGTTCCCTACTCCTCTGGCGGTTCATCGACGACCCCCCATGGCCTTGCAGATGCCCTAGCAGGCAAACCAACGCCGTCCTTTACTGGTGACCTTCTCTCGCACCCGTTCTTGCAAGCACTGCTTTCTGCACCACCTCCCGTCCTCTTGGATCTTGTAAATGGCCTCTCCGACGATATATATACGCTCTCACGACTGGGATTGGTCGGCCCAAAAACAGGTGCTAGGGCGGCACGCTTTGCGAATTGGTGTTGGCTTTTTGGCACCCTAGTCGGTTTGGTCG
>JBBPNN010000723.1:0-17066 GCA_038090935.1 Hortiboletus campestris | reverse complement strand
ATTTCTGTAACACGCTTCAGTCGTTCTTTCAGTCCAGAGGCATTACTCATCAGACCTCTGTTCCTCATACCCCTCAATAGAATGGTCGTGCAAAGAGGTTCAATCGAACTTTGCTTGAAAAAGCAGAAGCCATTCGCCAACATGCTTGTCTACCACGTTCATTCTGGCAAGATGCTGTTGAGACTGCACTCCATATCTATAATCGACAACCAATGCATCGTCATGACTGGAGAACTCCCATTGAGTTATTCAATGGAGACAAACCTGATGTTTCCTACTTCAAGATATTTGGGACACGTGCGTATGTTTTTATACCTCTGGAACAGCGACAAGATAAGTTGTCTCCCAAGTCTGAGGAGATGATTTTTATTGGGTATGAATCTAACACTAAAGGCTACCGCTTTTGGTCTAAGGAAAGGAGACACATGTTCATTTTGACAAATGCCATCTTCGATGAGAAAGTTTTTCCTTATTGTCTCGGAAACAAAGAGGACACACCTACCCCTATTCCAGTTGAAGAAGACCCCATAGACGACCTTACTAAGGACGACACTTGACAAAGGGATCCGGAACCCTCTCAAGATATACTCATACCTATACCATCAATTCCATTAGGACTAGATCATCAACCCGATCAACAACGTCCATTTGATGATGGGCATTCATCAGGATCATGACCACCATCCACGACTCCATGGGAACCACCAGAGCTACTATCACTGCTCTTCTATGACTCCCCAGATTCTTCTACCGATCCACCATCCTACCACACTTCACCGCTTTGACCTGCTGTTAAATGGAATCAATCCGAGACAGGTCATCGGAGTTCTATATCTGATCACCATCAACATAAGCATTATATGGTTACAGATTTGCCTCCTGAAGAGGAGAGACAAGGATCTTCGGATCTCTTACCTCAAACCTGGCTACCTCCCCATCAGACTCCTGACAAGACCTTACCTGAGTTTAGATCACGACCTCATCAGCATCACCCTACTATGGATGAATGGTCCACGTTTAGACCTGTTGCTGAACAGAGACGATCCTCTCGCATTCCCGTGCTCAGGATTCTTCCTGATAACACACATGGGGATAGACCAGCTATTCAGATCGAGAGAGATATGTCACGAGGCCTTGATACTATTCAGGAGAAGCCAACCAATGCGATGGATGTCACTCCGACTAATGAAGAGGAAGACCTTGGACAGATGTATAGTTCCAAGTGGATGAGACAGCTCTTTAACATGGCTGTCAGATCAGGTTCTATTCCTAAACAATATTGAGACATTCTTAAACTCTCTACACAGGAACAGAATTTATGGATGATTGCAATGCAGGAGGAGATTAAGTCCCTCTCTGATTGCAAGGTTTGGACGTTGGTCGACCTACCTAAGGGTCGTAAACCCATCAAAGGGAGATGGGTATTTGCTGTAAAATCTGATGGTCGCAAGAAAGCTAGATTCGTCGCTAAAGAATTTACCCAAGTCTTCGGAATAGACTATGAAGAAACCTTCTCTCCAGTTGCAAGGTTTGAAACCTTCCGACTTCTTATTGCACTAGCCGCGCTTCACGATTGGGAACTCAAAGCCCTAGATGTTAAAACCACCTTTCTCTTTGGTGAGCTGGATGAAGAAATTTATTTGGATCAACCAGAAGGTTTTGTAGTAAAGGGTCAGGAGAACAAGGTTTGTCGCTTGAGAAAAGCGATATACAGTTTAAAGCAAGCTGCCCTTCAATGGAACAAGCAGCTTCACCGATCTCTCCTGGAGATGGGATTCCTCAGATGCAAGTCTGACCCAGGAACATATTTCAAGATCATTGGTGATGATTTGATTGTCTTACTCATTTACGTTGATGATGCTTTATTCATGGGTAGTAACAAGACACAAGTCCTTGCTCATAAATCTCAGTTTATGAAACACTGGGAATCAAGGGATCTTGGTCAAGCAACTGAGTACTTAGATATGAGGATTACTAGAGATTGCAAGAAGGGAGTGATTACTCTAGACCAAACCCACTATGTGGAGAAAGTCGTACAATGATTTGGTCAAGAGAATTGCAAGCCAGTCTCTGTACCTCTTCCTACTAGATATAATCCGAGACCCAACTCTAATCAAGATCAGTTGAATCCTACTCTTCGTAGTTGCTATCAGTCGGTCATTGGATCACTGTTATACATCATGCTTGGTACTTGACCAGACATAGCCTTAGCGGTTATCAAAATGTCTCAGTTTTCATCTAACCCGATGGAAGAACATTTGCAAAAGGTGCTCTATATCGTGTGCTATCTATCATCCTTTCAGGATCTTTGCATCTCGTACTCTGGACATGGTGACCAAAACGGCTTATGTGCTTATTCTGATACAGATTGGGCTGGTGACGTTGAAACATCATGTTCCACTACTGGTTATGCCATCTTCTTAGGAAACGGCATTGTATCATGGCTATCTAGGCGACAACAACGAGTTACACTTTCTTCCACCGAAGCAGAATATTGTGGCATGACTGAAGTTGCTAAACAACTTTGCTGGATACGTAATGTCTATGAAGAATTACATTTCAAGATAGGACCACTACCACTTTGCGTTGACAACCAAGTGTTACAGAAATCCCCTGGATGACTGAGGCCGAGGAACATGAGTTCAACTCGTGGATAACCGCATGGGAACCCAAGGACTCCACTTCTGATTTTGCCTGTTTCTTTGACCTTCCTTCTGATTCTTTTGATCCTTAGAGATCCTTGTCCGACGGAGTTCCGTTCTTCTTCTGCTCTTCTTTTCCTACCAGAACTCCTGATCCTTTCTGCAGTCCACAGTATGTCTTCCTTTGTTCTGCTTCCATTTCCTTCCGCAGTTTACCCTTGACCCCATTCTCTTTACAGACGTATCCCCTTCTAGAATGGCATTCTGCTGTTCTGTTTCCCCTTTAGGATTCCTTATTCAGGGTCCACTCATAGTATATAAATGCCCAGTGTACTTGTAGTTTCCCCAGTTAGTTCTACGCAGTACAAGTGTAGTATCTAGCCCAATCCACTGGTAGATTGTGATCTACTTGTCAAGACCCTTCTCATAGTCTCTATGCCTACCAAGCATTGCAGACTCTTTGATAGCTCTGAGGTTAACACGGCCCTCAAGCTCAAGACTTGTTACTTTACTCGTTGTTCGTCACGTGACTCTTGCCGATAAAGCTAGGTTCTATGCTTAGCGTAACAAAAGAACTAACTGCTTTTCCATCCCTACCATTCGGTAGAAGGACAAGACCATCCCCACCACCACGCGTAGGATCAACCTTGAAGATCTCCTCTGAGGACAAGAAAGAGATGAAGAAGAAAGAGCTGAGCACTCCTCTTGATCCAGATCTGCTCCTGCTCCACCCGAACTCTCACCAATTCATAGAGAACAGGATCTGCATTCTCATCATCCAAGTTCAAGCAAGCGTATACCTGGCACCTCTACTTCACCATCCCCCTTCAACTCTCCACTAGCTTGTGCTCCAGCTCTCCCTCCTTCTCGCCCACTTTCCGTCTTTCAGTTTCCATTGTCTCCCTCCCCTATCTGTGATCCTCTGCCGCCACTGCCTTCTCCCCCTTCCGAACCACCATCCGACTCTGAATCTTACCATTCTGATGACAACGACAACGACATGGCCGATGAACATAATGCCAATGGGACTGAGCTTAAGGCTGGTCTGCCAGACAACTTCTCTGGCTGGGACGAGGATGCCCAACAATGGGCCCTTACAATGGAGGTCTACTTTCGAATGTTGCCACAATTTAGCACCAACAAGATGAAGATACTCACTCTTTGTAACAAGATGAGTAAGGGACACGGTGCAATCTTTTCTGAGGGTTGGTTGAAAAAGATGCTGAACCCCAACGTATCAGCAACAGAGAAGACCATGGAGAAGTTCTCAGAAGACTTCGCGCAGGTTTTCTTCCCCTTAGATCGAACCGGCAAGGCTCGTGCAGCTTTGTCCAATATATGCATGGAAGGGCTGCCCTTTAAAGGGGACTTTCATGGATTCCGCTCTGCTTTTGAGCTTGAAATGGGTCGGAGCAGGATAACAGATGAGTTTGTCTTGAAGGACATGCTTAAGAAGGCAGTATCAAGCGATCTCGCCTTCCAGATGGCCGCAGTCAAAGAAGAACCTAAGACGGCCAAGAAGTGGCTTGATAAAGCCGCTCAGTTTTACGATGTGGTCCAGCACTTAAAGAAACTTCGCTCTGGAACTTCACACTACATTCCTTCCGGAGGTAATCAGCACTCTTCCAATACCTCCTCCTCTTGTCGCAACCCCAATGCTATGGACATTGATGCGATCCGACTCTCCCCTACCCAACGTGCTGAGCACATGCATACCAACAAGTGCTTCATTTGCCACAAGGTCAGATGTCACTCCTCCAAGCATCCCCGCTCTGGAGGCACTCGAGGATTCCAACCTCGATCTCCCACTCCTTTAGCTTCGAGAATTCAGGTGACCACAGTGTCTGTTCCTCCCTCAGCCCTCGAGGAATATGCCAGGAAGCTCAATATCTCCAATGCAGAGGCAGTGAACTCTCTCAAGATTGTCTATGGGGAAGCGTACGAAGATGGAATGCTGGTCGAAACCACTGAAAGTGTGGCTAGACTTGTAGTTGACGATGAAGAACCCATTGAGCCTCACATCTTCTACAATGATGGGGCTAACAAGGGACCACAGGATTTTTGAGTGGAGGGAAAGCATCAGCGTCTTTACCCTCCTTTATTATTGTGCCTGTATGTGTATCTGGAAAGAACTCGAAGTTGATCTCGATTCCTGTTTCTTTGTCCGGATCAAACTGCAAAATCGCTGAAACACATGCTCTCATCGACTGTGGAGCAACGGGGTGCTTTATTAGCACAGCTCTCATCCATCATCTTGGATGGGATATGCAACGACTGCCAAAATCTCTGACAGCTCATAACGTGGACGGGACCATCAATCAAGGAGGCCTCATATGAAGGACGATGATTGTACACCTTCATATCAGAGAAAATGTGGAGAAGAGACTCTTCTACCTTGTACTGGCCAATGAGGACGTCATCTTGGGACTTCCTTGGCTATGCCACAACAACCTGACCATCAACTGGTCAACTGGAATGGTCTCCCTGCCCCTTGTCAAAGGGATATCAAGACCAAAGGAGGATGCCGAAACCCAATGATACCTCCTTCGTTACAACCTTGTCTCTGAGGACACTATCTTCAACCAATGGGTTGACGATCTAGCCATGTCCATGGGAGTGCTGTCTCCCTTGGAAATCAACAAGACCACCGTCTCGACCTCTATCGCTGCTGACCAGGAGAAAAAGGTTGTTGAATTACCACCCGAATTTGTTGAATTTCGTGATGTCTTCACGAAAGCAAAAGATGTCCCTCTTCCTCCCCACCGTCCCTTCGACCACACCATCGAACTTGACACATCGTTCATCCCGAAGCGAGCCAAGAACTACTCCTTGAACCCTAAGAAGATGGAGGCGCTGAAAGGATTTGTCAAAGAAAACTTATGAGAAGGAAAGATTGTTCCGTCGAAGTCTCCCCAGGCTTCTCCATTTTTCTTTGTGCCAAAGAAAGATGGAACCTACTGTCCTTGCCAGGACTACAGGTATCTTAATTCCCACACAATTAAGAATGCTTACCCTCTTCCTTGTATTGCTGACCTCATCGACAACTTGAAGCACTCGCGGTACTTCACCAAGCTGGATATCCATTTGGGCTACAATGACATTCGTATCTGCCCCGAGGATCAATGGAAGGCCGCCTTCACCACCCCTCTTGGTCTCTTCGAACCCACTGTGATGTTCTTTGGACAATGCAACTCTCCTCCAACATTCCAGGCATTCGTGAACCACATCCCTGCTGACTACCTAGCAGAAGGTTGGCTTATCATTTACATGGACGATCTGATGGTTCATTCCAAGGATTATGATGAACATGTCAAACGAGTTCGTCTTGTTCTCCAATGCCTTCGAGAACACAAACTAGGCATTAAACTGGAGAAGTGTACTTTCTGTGCTCTGAAAGCCAAGTACCTTGGAATGATCATTGGAGAAGGTCAGGTTTCTATGGACCCTGTGAAACTGACCACAATCAAGGAATGGATCGCTCCCTGCTCCGTTAGTGCAGTACGCTCCTTTATGGGCTTCTGCAACTTTTACAGGAAGTTCATCCTGGATTTCTCTAACATTGTACAGCCGCTTCTTTCTTTGACAAAGAAGAATGCGGCTTGGCAATGGTTACCAGATCATGAGGCTTCTTTTCAGAAACTCAAGGACGCGTTCCTCCATCGGCCAGTATTGCGATACCCCAACACCAACCATCTGTTCTACGTAATGACAGATGCTTCTCTCTGTGCCTCAGGTGCTGTCCTGATGCAAAAAGATGGCAACAGTGATCTCCATCCCTGTGCCTACTACTCAAAGACTTTCGCTCCGGCTGAGCAGAATTACGATATCTATGACCGCGAACTCCTCACTGTCATACGAGCCCTTGAGGAATGGCGACAATACCTCATGGGCACCAATCACCTGGTCACAGTGATCACGGACCACAGGAACTTGACGTACTTCAAGTCTCCTCAAAACCCCTCTTGCTGACAGGCTCGCTGGTTGATGTTCTTACAGGACTTCGACCTCCGCTGGGATAACCAACCTGGCTCTGCCATAGGTCCTGCAGATGCGCTCTCCTGTCGGGATGTCATCAACACATCTACCGACAACACTGCTGTCACTCTTCTTCTGGATGTTCCTGTAGCAACGGACATCTCCAACGTTATCATTGGGCAAATGGATGTTCTCATTGCCGAGAAAATCACCCACCATACCGCTGAGGATCCCCTTGTCTCTGACGCCATCAAAGCCTTGACTGATGGCAACTCCCTTTTCCCTTGTGCCTCCCCGAAGGATTGGACCTTCATTGATGGTGCCTTGTATTTCAAGGGCCGTCTTTATGTTCCTGAGCCTGCCTGGCAGGACCTTGTAAGGTCCCTCCATGATTCACCTGCTGGGGGTCATGGAGGGTATGTTATGCTAAGCGTAGAACCTAGCTTTATCGGCAAGAGTCATGTGACGAACAATGAGAAAGATAACAAGTCTTGAGCTTGAGGGCTGCATTAACCTCAAAGCTATTGAAGAGTCTACTTCACTTGGTAGGTGTAGAGACTATGAGAAGGGTCTTGACAAGTAGATTGCAATCTACCAGCAGATTGGGCTAGATACTCCACTTGTATTGCGTAGAACTAACTAGGGAAACTACAAGTACACTGGACGTTTATATACTATGAGCAGACCCTGAATAAGGAATCCTGAAGGGGAAATGGAACAGCGGAGTGCTGTTCTAGAAGGGGATATGTCCATAAAGAGAATCGGGAAGAAATGGAAAAACTGCGGACTGCAGAAAGGAACAAAGGAAGACATACTGTGGACTGCACAAAGGATCAGGAGTTCCGGATGGAAGAGAAGAGCAGAAGAAGAATGGAACTCTGTCAGACAAGGATCTCTAAGGATCAAAAGAATCAGAAGGAAGGTCAAAGAAATGGGCAAAATCGGAAGTGGAGTCCTCAGGTTCCCACGCGGTAATCCACGAGTTGAACTCATGTTCCTTGGCCTTGGTCATCCAGGGGATTTCTGTAACAGGGTATTTCCGCACTGTTCACCTTGTACAGCACAATTATTGGTGGCCTGATCTGACCACCTTTGTTCGCCGCTTTGTTGCAGGTTGCGCTATTTGTCAAGCGAACAAGGTCAACACCCATCCAGTGGCTCCCGGTTTATGTCCTATTTCTTCCACAGTGAGTCGGCCTTTCCAGCAGATTTCCTGTGATATGATTATCAACCTCCCCCTATCCTCCAGTTTTGATTCTGTGCTGGTCGTGGTCGACCATGGGCTTACAAAGGGGGTGATTTTCATCCCTTGTAACAAATCTGTTGATGTGGTAGGGATTGCATCCCTCTTTTTCAAGAATGTCTTCTGCCAATTCGGACTTCATGACAAGGTCATCTCTGATCAAGGACCTCAATTCACTTCCACCTTCGCTAAAGAACTCGCCCAACTTCTTTCCTACGATGTCACCCTCTCCACTGCCTATCACCCTCAGACTGACGGAGAATCTGAATGGGTCAACCAAGAACTCGAAACCTATCTCCGTATCTTCTGCCAAGGAAACACCTCAAAGTGGGCTGAACTCCTTTCCATGGCCGAGTTCTCTCATAACTCCACTATCTGTTACCAATGCTACCCCATTCTCACTGATGCATGGATTTGAACCCTGTGCTTACCCACCAATTGGAACCACCTTTCTTCCTGCCTTGGAAAAGCGGTTGAAAATTCTTGATGCCGCACGAAAGGAGGCGACCACTGCTCACGCCAAAGCCGCTCAAACTGTTAAAGAGCGCATTGGAACGAAGTTTACCCCCTGGAAAGTAGGAGACAAAGTCTGGCTTGACTCTTGAAATCTCAAGTTCAACTTCCCCTCTCACAAGCTTACCCCTTGCCGTGAAGGACCATTCGAGATCGACACAGTCATTTCTCCCTATGCTTACAAACTTCGTCTTCCCCCAATTTGGAAGAAGCTTCACAATGTCTTCCATGCCTCCCTCCTTTCGACCTTTACCGAGACGGATGAACATGGACCAAATTACTTCAACCCTCCTTCCGAGATCATTGAAGGAGAAGAGGAGTACAAAATCAAGACCATCCGTTCTCATCAAGGATCCCCTGGACGCCGACAATTTCTCATCTCTTGGAAAGGCTACTCTTGTGCCAAAGATACTTGGGAACCGGAATCACATCTTTCTCATGCGAAGTATATGTTGCAGGCCTACAAACTCTCTAGACCAAAAGAGTTTGCTATGGTAACATCACCCTAATCTTTGCTGTCATCGTCACCACCGGCTCCACCCCATCCTCCTCCTCTGCCACCCCAACCTCTGGTTACTCCATCACCCCATTCCATGGTTTGATTATTTGAGAGACTGAAAACTTTCCGTTGCTCCAGCTGCTGTGGATCCTCCCATCCCTTCTTCCCTTCATGAATCCAATGAGGATTGTATGCCATCACCTCGAAGAACTTCCTCACTATCTGGCAGAGTCAGCTCATTCCCTTGACATTAGCGAGTTGGCTCACTAAATCACCCACACACCACTATGGGCACCCGACGCTCTGACACCCGCTCCTGGAGATCCAGAATTCCCCGCGTCAGGACCAAAATGACCAGCACGGCCACCCAGACCAAACACAATGTGATAAAAGAGATTGTTAAGAGTAGGAAGTTGTACATGGGGATTTCATTGAACTCCTCACACGCTTCTTCACTCACCTTTTTAACTCTCTACTTAGCCCGCCTATCTCCCCCATGATGTGTCCGCAGTCTGCAGCATCACTGCCTTCCGCAGTCCCGACTCCATCTGATTCCATTTTGTTCTGCAGAAGCTTCGGAATTCCGCCTCTCCTGTGCTTCTTTCCGCTTCTGCTCCATCCGAGTCTTTCCGACTTTTTGATTTGGATTTTCTCCTGGGTATTTAAATGCCCAGGAACTTCACCTTTAGTCCCAGTTTCTTTGGATATGTCTTCTCCCGTTATTTTTGAACTTTCCACTTCTCATGTCCCAGTAATTTCACTTTCCTCCCTCAATTGACTCCCCCTTCGTGAACGACATGTCGTCTTCACGTTGGTCCTTGAAGACCCCTCGGCGCTTCTCCCCATTGAACAGAGTACGGAGTTCAGGAATGATAGAGAAGTCCTCATTGCTGGTCTCATCCGCCTCTACCACAACTACTCCCGTGGCAAACTCCACCTGGCAACATCCCCCAGTTTTCCCATTGATGACACCAATTGATGGAACCAGAAACTCTCTGCCCAGCAGTATGAGGTCCTCCAACTTCTCTCCTCTACGAACTTCTCACATTTCTTTCACCTCGTCCCTGAGGAGATCATGCAGCACATCTTCGCTGCCACTGTCGGGCTCTGTACCGAACAGCAACAAAGGAATCTCGTCCCAATGGCTACGCCCCCTTCTCCCGAGCTCTCCACCTCTTCCAAATCTACTCCAGACCTTGCCTCCAGAATTGCTACTGCAGCGACCTTGGAAGAAAGCCAACCCCCTTCATCGCTGAACTCTCTTCCCGTTCCATCCCCACTTTAGAGACGCCGACCCACTCCTGCCCCTGACCTTGACTTCTCTTGGTTGGTCAGCACCCTCGAATCCATATTCCAATCCTTGCCCAGATCTACCACCACATCTGTCCGAGGAATTATGCTCCCTCAACGTCGCAATCACGCAGCTGTCCGCTGCTTCGTATGTGGCAGCCCCAGCCACCTCCGTCCCAACTGCCCAACCTATCAGTGCCCCTACTGTCAGGTTCACGCTCCTGGACATATCCAATCTGCCTGTCCAGTCTACCCCTCCAGAGTCAACGGCAGAGACCCCGACGAAACTGACAGCGACAATGGAAGTAATGGATTCTGAGACGGTGTCTCAGGCATACAACAGGGGTAATGTTACAGAAATCCCCTGGATGACTGAGGCTGAGGAACACGAGTTCAACTTGTACATAACTGTGTGGGAACCCGAGGACTCTACTTCTGATTTCGCCTGTTTCTTTGACCTTCCTTCTGATTCTTTTGATCCTTAGAGATCCTTGTCCGACGGAGTTCCGTTCTTCTTCTGCTCTTCTTTTCCTACCGGAACTCCTGATCCTTTCCGCAGTCTGCAGTATGTCTTCCTTTGTTCTGCTTCCATTTCCTTCCGCAGTTTACCCTTGACCCCATTCTCCTTACAGACGTATCCCCTTCTAGAATGGCATTCTGCTGTTCTGTTTCCCCTTTAGGATTCCTTATTCAGGGTCCGCTCATAGTATATAAATGCCCAGTGTATTTGTAGTTTCCCCAGTTAGTTCTATGCAATACAAGTGTAGTATCTAGCCCAATCCACTGGTAGATTGCGATCTACTTGTTGAGACCCTTCTCATAGTCTCTATGCCTACCAAGCATTGCAGACTCTTCGATAGCTCTGAGGTTAACGCGGCCCTCAAGCTCAAGACTTGTTACTTTACTCATTGTTCGTCACGTGACTCTCGCCGATAAAGCTAGGTTCTATGCTTAGCGTAACACCAAGGTGCTATGTTCCTCACTTCGAATCCTGCTCAAGAAGGTCATACAAAACATGTTTGCATGACCAACCACTATATTCGTGAAAGCGTAGAGTTTGGAGAAGTCAAACTTTACTACATGCCTACTGATCAGCAGTTCGCTGATATCTTCACGAAGAATTTAGGCAAGCAGAAGTTTGAAGATGGAAGAAAGGCTCTTTGACTTTTTCCCTTTTGATCATAACATGATCAGTGAGGAGAAGTGTTGAGAATTCTGGTATTTCATATTTTAATATTCAATTCCTGATACCAGATTCTAGAGCAGTCTATGACCTCATCTTTACGCTATCCATATTACTCACCATTATTAGATAAGTTTCTCTTATCTTTGGTCTAGACCATGACATCATTCTGTCATGAGATGTGATACATGTTTCACTATATGTTTCACATTCTGCTACATGTTTCATCTCTGATACGTGTTTTATCCCTTTATCTCTTACACATTTTATCTCTGAAACATGTCTCATGTACTTCAGTGTTTCATCACTGAACACTATAAAAGACATGGCCTTAAGCCTGTCTCAATAACGATAACATTTACTTTCGTCCTTCGCTCCCTCCTCTCACTCAGATCCTCTGAGGATAACTATCCACTATCCTCTTTCTCTGAAGACGTCTCTACCAGTGTTTTACACTTGAGACATTCTTTGTTACCAACCTAGAACCTATCAGTGCATATCTCCCACTGATATCATTACCCTTCTTGCCCCTGCGTAATCGGGTTATCCTGATAGGTTATGAGCCCTGCTTAAAGAGCAGTTCGTCATTTTGCTAGCACCAATGCCTGCTATCTTTTTGCGATATGGTTCATGGTTGGTTGAAGGATTTGTGATGACCTTGTCTATGGTCGCCACTGCGTTTAACTACGCACTTACTCAACCTATCGTTGAGGAGGATGGACTCTTAGAGTTCGCTGCACAATCTGGGAGATTAATAGTCAGACGCTTACGCAATGGCTTTCATTTTAATCTCAATACTGAGACTCCAGACGCTTACGTGACCCTTGCGGTTGTCCTTTGTTTAGGACAATGTGAGTTATTGTCTGCCCCAGATTTGCAAGACCCACCTCCATATCCTGCAACCGAGTCTACTCAGTTGGTCCCTCCTGGTGTTCCATTCCTTTTGCCTTGCCCTCTCTGTTCTCGTGACCTTGAATGAGGACAGATCTATAACCACAATGACCAAGGAGCTGTTGTAATTTGATGCTACTCTCCAGAACTAACTCGTTCGGAGTTGTATCAACAACCTTTCATAGTGCATAGGATCATTCAATCGCAGGCTGCCACTGCTTTCGATTCATCACCCCCTACTGCACTTCCGACCTCACCCCCATCTTTGCATCGATCCACACCTCCTTCCACACCTCCTAATACACTGTCACCTATATCGTCATCATCACAAAATGCCTACTTTGAAACTAGAGATACCCCAGAATCCCCTCCCTTATCAACGGGAGAATTTCGTAACGATTACCTCGATGGACTCCAGCAGTATGGACTTGGTACAGCTGCCTGCCAATCCTGTCCTTGAGGAGGGATTACCTCCTCAACAAATCGTGGAACTTCAGTTCGCATGATTCCAAGATCGCCAGAGACTGGGTCCAGGAGACTGGAAAATGTGGCGGACATGTCGTTCCGTCAAGGATCCATGGCGGAACTGCCGCAGAGACAATGAAGAAGAAGAACTAGAGGACGTCCATCTGGATCTGACATTCCAGAGTTGGAAGTACTGAGCTCTGACTGAGCTTCAGGTAAAGCGAGCTGACCACCTGGTGTTACAGAAATCCCCTGGATGTCCGAGGCCGAGGAACACAAGTTCGCCTCGTGGGTTTCTTCTGCTTTTCCCAAGGACCCCGATTCTGATTTCCTCCAATTCTTCAATCTTCCTTCTGATTCTTTTGACCCGTAGATGGAGTCCCGTTCACCTTCTGATCTTCTCTTCCAACCGGGACTCCTGATCCTTTGCGCGGTCCGCAGTATGTCTTCCTTTTGTTCTGTTCTGTTCTGTTCTGTTCTGTTCCTCCCCTTGATCCAGTTTCCTTTACAGATGTATCCCCTTCTAGAATGGCATCCCGCTGTTCCGTTTCCCCTTTAGGACTCCTTATTCAGAGTCCGCTTATACGTATACATATAAACGCCCAGTGTACTTGTACTTTTCCCCAGTTAGTTCTACGCAATACAAGTGTAGTATCTAGCCCAATCTGCTTGTAGTCTTGCGAGTCTACTTGTTGAGACCCTTCTCATAGTCTCTTTGCCTACCAAGCGCAGTAGACTCTTCGACTTCACTTCGCCGCAAGGGTAACATAGGACCTTGGGCTCACAAACCTTCTGACTTTCTCTGTCGTTCGTCACGTGACTCCTCCGGATAAAGCTAGGTTCTACGCTTAGCGTAACACCTGGTCTATCCTATTCAGCTTAGACCTTGCAAGACGAGGATCAGGTCTGGGACCTTGATCAATAGTTTCACCTACACAGATGAGACTATCAGCTCAGCTTATGAGGGTGCTGGTTGGGCTTTTCCCACCAAGACTTATTATCACTCTCTCGCCACTTGTGTTCACTTCCAAGGATATGAAATTATTCTTCGTTCTCATTTTCCTCCTACCACCACTCTGTCTCACATTCTCAAGGACTCTCTAGAACCGAACTGGTGTATCCCCGGAGACTACTATGACTTCGGATACTTCACCAAGTTTGAGGCACCAAGGCTTTCCCATTGGAACAAAGCCTTCAACACTCACTTTCGGAATTTTTTCCATTGTGATCCCAAGTATCGTGCTCAACGCCGTTTACAGCATTTAATCAAGTCTGCCAAGACCTCTGATGAGCTTGCTTCGATATATGAAGGTCTTAAAACGTGACCTTTGGTAAGACAACGTCGAAGAGCTGCTATGGAAGGAGAAAGACATAGACGGATTCTCCAGCATAGTTGATCTATTAGCTGAGACGTCCATTCCTTCTGATTGGCCTTTATCTGGACTAGAAAGCTTTTACTACTCTTCTTCCTTTGAATCACCTTACTCAAAATTTCTTGAGCTTAACAGTCACTCTCGCATTTTATATCTCCCTTACTGTTCTTTGGATTTAGATCAAATTTGTGTACAGAGTGGTACCCTTACCAAATATATTGGTAACCCGCATTACTTTGTGGAGTTGTGTTTCAATTTTTTCGAATCACATGCCTCTTTGCCGATACCTAATCAGTATCAAGAAACACCTACACAAAGTTTGATACCTAGTAAAGAGAAATGGAGATTGTACTGGATTTCAAGAAAAGGGTATGGGAAGAAGTATAGACGCTTTCACCAGATACCAGGATCAGGATCAGGGGCTACCACTTCTTTTTTATCTTCTCTGGCTGTATCGTTCATTATTGACGACATCTTTTCAGATCTCCTCTAAATGGCACTCCCCATCTCCGAAGTCAAGTTTGACACAAACCTCATCAGTCGTATCCCTATCCTCATTGGACAAGAGAACTATGACATTTGGCGACTTAGAATCCAGACTACTTTTTCTGCGTATTCTGTTTGGGAATTTGTTGACAGCACTCTCCTTTATGCTGCTCAGACTACCGCGCCTGACCAGGCAAAATGGAAGTTGCTAGACAAGCGTGTACTTGGTCTTATGGCCAGTATGATCAATGATTCCTTGCTTACGCATGTGAATTATGAATGGGCAGACCCTGCAACCTGCCCTTCTATCTCAAAGGCTCTCTGGGATCGCCTCAGAGGACTTTTCAGAACCATTGGTCTCCCTGGACAGTTCAATCTGTTTTACCAGGCCCTCCAACTTCACATCGATCCTGCCAATGCCAATTCCTCTATCAACTCTTATCACACCCAGTTCCAGAAGCTTACTGAAGCTGGGTTTAATCTCCCCGAAAACCTATGTGCTATGATTCTCCTTTCTGGTCTTCCCAACAACTACTTTGCCCTTGCTTCCACAATTATGCAGACCGTTGAAGCCACCAACTTTAACATGAGCACCATCTCATTGCAGATACTCATGGAGATGGATCTTCATGCTACACACAAACCTCTCCACACCCGGATATCTCAGGCAGATTCCAGAGGCCCATCTCAATCTTCTGTCAATCGGACCAATGTCATTAAACGCAGCCCTCCACTGCAAAATCAGTGGAGAAGCCAGACCCCCTCGTATCAGCCGAGGACGTTTACTCCAAACTACCAACCTTCTGGCGGTTACTCTAACCAGCCTCAATCGGGTTCTGCGAACCTGAACCAGAAGAAAGGTAAAGGTCCTGCCAAATCTAAACAACCTGGTAGAGGACAGAAGAAGGATTGGTTTAAAAAGCGACAGGATATGAAGAGCAAAGGTAAAGCGAACGAGGTAACATTTGCTAATGAAGTTGCTATGGAACCAGAATATGTTGATGAAGATTTTCTTCCTCCTAGCTTTATGCAGGAAGACCATGACATGGACGACTCCTCGTCCATCATCGTACACACAGGTTGGAGAGATGAAGAAGACAACGGGATGAATGTAGCTGGGCCATCTTCAATGCCCTTTCGATATGGCTCCTTCAAGGAATGTCCTTTCTGAAGGAGCTATCACTACACCTGGGACACCAATGATGATGAAGAAAAAGGAGAAGAGAAAAAAGGTTTCTTTCTCTCTTGGAGGCCTTGCCAGCTCATCCTCTCATTTTGACAACATTGACTTGTTGAATGAGAATCATATCCAGGCACTTCTCCCTCCTACACCTTTGGCAGTAGCCATGGCAACCCCATGAGACATAGGAGAGCACTTACCCAATTACAATGACAATGTCATGTACAGATATGATAACGAATACGATGGGCTTGACTATTATCATGGTGCTTTTGCACTAGGGGGAGTTTCTGACAAAGAGTTTGCCTGACACCACTGGATGATTGACAGTGGTTGCACCAATCATCTTTCTCCTTTTAAAGATGACTTTGCACATCTAGGATCACAAACCCATTATGCCATTGTTGCTAACGGACATAAGGTTCCTATGTATGGTCCGGGTAAGATTATAATTCAGCTGAAAGATACTCGAGCAGAACCCATTGTTCTCTCAGAAGTATGGTATGCACTGCATGCAGGACACAGACTTTTGTCTGTTCCTACGCTTACTAGCCAAGGCTATAAGTGTACAATCAACGATCGTGAATCCAATATCTGGGACACGAATGAGCGTTTGGTGATATGGGCTCTTGCTCTATCTCCGAACAATAACCTCCATTGGTTTCAGTCATCTCGGATTACTCCAATGGATGGTTCAATCAACTCGCTCGTTAAGGAAGACTCTTACGATCCATGGCACCAGCATCTTGGACATCTGTCCAAAAATGTTCTTCGTGTCACTCCTTCTCATGTTACTGGTCTACCCACTGTTGCTCCACTGGATAACTCTTCTCCTTGCAAAGGCTGTGCCTTGGGGAAGATGCATGATTGTCCATATCCACTGTCAGAAGAACGTGCTACTTGTCCTCTTGGACTTGTTCACTTGGATCTTGTTGGCCTGATGCCCATGGAATCTCGAGTTTGCACACATTACATTCTTACTTTCATTGACAATTTCTCTGGCTTTGCAGTTGTTGCGTTTTTGTGCACCAAGGATGCTGTTTCACAGCATTTCAATTTGATGGTTTCTTGGGCTGAAACCTTCACTGGTTACTCGCTCACCTCTGTACATTCAGACCAAGGGGGGGAATTTATGGCTGGGACGCTTCAGTCATTCTTTCAGTCCAGAGGCATTACTCATCAGACCTCTGTTCCTCACACCCCTCAACAGAATGGTCGTGCAGAGAGGTTCAATCAAACTTTGCTTGAAAAAGCTGAAGCCATTTGCCAACATGCATGTTTGCCACGTTCTTTCTGGCAAGATGCTGTTGAGACTGTACTCCATAT
>JBBPNN010000722.1:0-17109 GCA_038090935.1 Hortiboletus campestris | reverse complement strand
ATGGTTTCACGAGCGACACCGATGGCATTCGCGAGTTCCTGCATGATCTCTGGGGACTCCTTGTGGTTGGCACGTGTGTCTCCGAGGTATGGCTTCCAGCTGCGATCATAGAATCGGATCACCTTTGCTGAGAGAAGCTCTTGTGCAGTCCAGGCCCGCGTCATCCAGATACTGTTGGTGAGATCACCAAGGGCCGACGGAGACTCTACATCCGCGAGAAGGACAAACGTGGCTGCGGATGCTTCATACCATTTGTACATCATCTTGAGCGACTGGTTCAACACTGTGCTGATCGTCTTGTCGATGCAACATGTATCACTCCATGCCCACCGGTATCCATCTGTGCGAACCACTTGGCAGAAATTGCGCAACTTCTCGTTCAAGGGCGAGGAATTAAGATCCCAGACAGAGTTGGCCAGACCAACGTCCTGGAAAGAAGGCTCCTTGCCTTCCCATACATGCGAGAGCGTCACATATTGGAAATAATCTTCTACCACTCGCTGGATCCGTCCGTCGTCCAAGTCCTTTGTCTCTGGGGAAACCAGTTCTCTGAACAGTGATTCCGACTTGAATGTATGCAGTCGTTCCGGTCCGTCGCACAGACGACCACTCTTGATGTCGATGAGCACAAGTGGAGATATCTTGAAGACCCCACGAATGACATTATCGACAATCGTTTCCGACCGGGAAGGTGAAATATATTTCTTGCCTAGTTCTGTGCAATACAAGTCATGACATTATTTTGACGCTGGTAAAGTGGTACTGACGACGGATGTTTTCACCTCGAGACTCCTCGACGACAGAAAGCATGCGGGTGAATGCATCCATTGCTTCATCGTAGCGCCGCAAAGCAAGCAGGGCCGCGTGTCTTCTCTCGTATCCCAACGGACTCAAGGGGTCTGCCTTGATTGCCTGCGTCGCTTGAATTCAGAATCTGAGCATGCTAAAGCGGGTCAAGCCATACCTCATCTGCATCCTTTAACGCATCTTCCCACATCCCCAGCATTGCTCGGGTATTGCTTCGCTTGACAAGCAGACCCACACGGCTCGACGGATTGAGGGACAACGCAGTAGAGTATTGTATTATAGCTGTCTTGTGATCCTTGGACCTCACTGCGACATCACCATTGCTTTCAAATGTCGTGAGACGCTTTTGAACGAGATCTGACGTCAAAAGCTCAATGTATGTCAATTTAGGCGAGTCGTGACAAGGCATAGTACCTGGGTCCCAATCTGCGATCACCTCTTCCGTCAATGATTCCTCACCGATGGTTTCGACCATGGTAGACAGTGACTCTACTGTGTCAGAATGGCCCGCAGTGCACATGGCTTTGAGTAGCTGTGATTGGATCGCGATGCCAAGTCCATCAAAATCCCATCCAAATATCTTTCAATACAATGAGTGTGATTGTAGAAGAACCTGGAAAGAATAGCCTACAAGCGAGATGACCACCAGGGAAGGACCCTGTCGAAACGGGATGGCTTCTTGTGCACGCTTAAACAACTCTGTCGCCCGTTTGTTATTTCCTCCTCTCATCGAGATGCTTCCAAGGAGGAGGAGCATTTTGGCCTGCAAAATGGCTTGTCAACTTTGCTTAGATTTCCTTCCCCACCGTGTACGTACCCGGACAGCGATATATGGCGACTGATCATTCACTATATCGATCAAGTCACCTACACGCAAAATAGCATCTTCATGTTTTCCGCATTCAAACAAGATGACTGCCTGAGTTAAACGAAGAATCTGTATTAGGCAGCAACGAGGATGACGGCCGCATACCTTCATCAGCAAGAGAAGTTTATTTTCACTTGGGGTATCCTCACTGAACACGAGGTCAAACACACGCATGGCTGACTCGTGCTCCCCATTGCCGATGTAGGCGACTGCGTGGGCGATATAACCAATGACTGATCGCTGTGCCTCGATAGACTGGTGTGCGATAGTCAACACAGCATGGGAGGAGAGATGACTCAGAATTACCTTTTTGGCATCGTCGATGGCCATGTCACACCGTTTCAAACGGGTCCGCACAAGAGCACGGTGAGCGAGTGCGTATGCGTGGTGAAAAGGATTCAAGGTGTGCATGGTCTCCTCTGCAAAGAGTTCTTCAACACGGGCCAAGTCGCCCTGCGTCCACAATTTGAACGCTGCATCACTGATATACATAAAGGGCAACTGGGACACTGTAGAACGAGGAGGTTAGAACAAGCGATCGATCGATATTTGAACACACTCACGATGCGAGGATAAAAATGGAGTAGACCATGATCTCTTAGATTTGATAACATTGCCAAGTTAATCACTTACGTCTACTATCAAGTATGAGACCGGGAGGACGTCACATAGACTGCGGATGACGACTTTCCCTTTTTCTTCCCCAGTTACAATGCTGTCGTCATTGGGGGAGAGGGCAATGGACCAAATTGTGCTTGCGTGATTGATAATAGTCCCAATTCGCTTGTGCGTAGAGGTGTCCCAAAAAGATAACGAATTGTGCACAGAGATGACAATGAACTTTTGGTTCCGCGCAAGGGCGATACAGGCAGGATACCCATTGCTATGAATGGACCATTTACTGAGCAGGGTTCCCGAGGACGTGTCAAAGCACTTGGCTTCACTGCGTGAGACCGCAAAAAGTTGACGACCGTCACCCGACCAGGTGAGCGATGACGATAGTGTTTTAATGGTTGCGAATGGGATGTCCAATAGCTGCTGGCCATTGTCACTGTTGTAGATGTGGATTGATTTTGCATCCCGGTTTTCGACCGTAGCGGTGGCGATGCGGTCACCGTTTGGAGAGAATCGTACGGTCACCACTCCAGTATCGTGTTGCAGTGGCCCCAGAAGTCGTTCGCCCGTGGTCATGTTCCAAATGAAAGCTCGCCCGTCGCCCGCCCCCGTCGCCAATTTCGTCGAATCGTGCGAAATATCGACAGAGAGTACCGTCTTTATGTGACAGTGGATGTCCAGGACCTTTTCGCGTGTCTGCGCATCCCATACCCTTACACTCGCCTTTGCATCCCTCCAATCTAGCAGCCTGAGCCCACACACCAACCACTTGCGATCCGGCGATAGCGCAGCAGTGTAGATTTCTGCCCCTTCGGTTCGAATTGGTTTGCCAACCTCATGTCCGTCATTTACTCGCCATCGCCGAAGCATCCCCTGGACACCACCGCTCAATACCTGCTTGCCATCCTCTACGAAGAAGACTGTGTATATTGAACACTGGTTATTGATTTCAATTATTCTTGAGCCATCTAAAAGTCCACGGGCAGTCATAACGAGTACTCGGCGATGACGAGCACGTACCTTCTCCTGTCGACTGCATACCTGCCCACAGTGCACAGGTATAAAGAGGAAACTTGGTGGAAGTGCAGGATCAAGGACCGAACGAGTGTCCCACAGCATACATATAAGTAACCTAATAGTGTTGAAAACGGCATCTTTTTGACGAAAAACTGCTCAGAGAACTATTGGGAATTGAAATTGTCGAAAATCTATGATTGGAGACAACTCCACCTCAAAATCTGGTCAAGTTTGGCGGACTTTTCAACCCATATAGTAACTCTACAGCACTTGCTACAGCATGTCTGACTCAGTTCGTTTATCGCAAGTTGCTAGTCTCCGTTGTTCATTACCTCTCCATGGAACGTTCCCGTAAGATCCTCCACAAAATCATATCCGCCTCGCACCGAGTCGTCACTGCTGCCAATGTGTATGCCGACTACAAAGACTTATTCAATGTCGAACTTGCTCATTTTCAGTTGGAAGAGGAGATGCAAAACATCTCCGTTGCCTGCGAGTGGCTTGCTGGCATCCTTCCCATAATGTCACCTCTTCCACGTGGGCCCCCATTTGAAAAACTAAAGGATTGGCTTATGAGCGATGAACCGCGGGTGTGCTGCGAGACACTGAATCAGATGGAGATGTTACTCTGGGGAGACGGGTCTTTATGGTTAAACGGCATGGGGTTAACGGGTATGACGGCCACGAAAGACAACTTGAAGATCGACGAAGCTGTCAACCTTTTCGATTCACGCAAACGATCTTTTCACCTCTTGTTCACGACAGACATCTGGTGAGTTCCTTCAGCATCTTGGCCCAGAGTACTGCTCAGGAACAACGAAAGGGGTGTTCAACAGCAGAAGGACCTATCACACTCTCTACTCCATAACATACACTATCCCTCCACGCCATACATCACCACTCCATCCAGCCCACCGATGTCAAGCGTGTACGGCACACCTGTTACTCAACCTCGTTCCGAACCCCCGGATTCATACTACCCTGCGCCGTCCGCCCCTCCTATACCATACAACAATACCCCATTCATCCCACCGTTGCCAAGCCCGGAACCCGTTACTCAACCCCGTTCCGACCCCCCAGGTTCGTACTACCCTCCGCCGTCCGCCCTTCCCATACCAAACAACATGACTCCAATCATCCCACCGTTGCCAAGCCTGGAACCCGTTACTCAAATCCGTCCCGACCCCCCAGATTCAGCACCGTCCGCCCCTACCGTCTCTCCCGAAATACCACATGCAGGGTATGGGGGGGTATCAGGGCCTCCTGCCATAGGGTTCCAAGTGTCGCCGTGGGCGATCCCACCTCCAAACCAGCCCCCCCCGCCCGTTCCATACACGGCATCTGTGTACAATACTTTTAACCAACCTCTCCCTGGTGCAATGTGGCCTCCGGCGGTTCCACCCCCTACGGGACCTTTTATGCCTGCAGCAGTGGCATGGCCCATGCCTCCAGGGGCGTCATCACATCCGGCGCATCATGGATATCCGACGTGGCAACCCCCGACTCAACAGCCAACCCCCATGAAATTTACTGGACACCCAACGGGCCCGCGACACACCCGCGCCTGACGCACATCCGCATCCCCTCCTGTGCGTTCCCATGGATGATCCATGCACGTGCGCAGAACCCCAAGCTTGGCATCACGTGTGGAAAGGCATGTATGGGAAGGTGGCGAAGAAGGAATATGAAAACTTACTGGCGAGAAGAAAACGGAAGATATGGGAGGGATACCGATTTAACCAGTATACGGACTCAGACGCGCAAGGGGGACATCTCGGAAAGGGTCTGAAGCAGCTTGACTGCCAGGCTCTTCGTCGAGATTTGGAAGGCTCGTCGCCAACGATACGTTCGCAAAGGACCATTGTGGGGTCTTGGTGCCTTGCACATTCGGGTTGAAATGTCCTCCGAGTTATCCCCTGACAGTGCAAGAGGCACGTGAACTGCAGCAGCATTTGGAGAATCCGCTGCACCACCGCGGCCGGAGCCAGCTTACCAATAGCCGCAAGCCCTCCCGGCGATCGGCGACGGTACGCACGGCCTCGGATGGAGGATATTGTTTCTTGGTGGAGTTTCTGATATTTGGATTTGGTTTGCATTATACCAGATCATTCTTCACTTTATTCAATTACATAACCGTATTTTCTTCCCCATCACTGTCATTCACTCGCAATGATCTTATCTGGATATTCCATGCGGCCATTGGCAGGTCCGACTTGGACGGATGCCACGGTTTTGACTAGGTTCACCTCGCGAACCCAAAGGTGATTTCGTTCTAGCCTTTCAAGTTGATGCGAAAATGCTAGATGATTGTCGATCGAGCTTTGAAGCAAACGTGGTGCGTGTTCAGGTCATGGTAAGGCCAGAGTCTGGCACGACTGCGCAGTAGGTCCGGCGAGAGGGCAGGACTCTCTGATACTCCATATCAGAAAAGGCGATGACTAGATCTCTGACCATTTGCCAACATTTCCGACATGCGAGTAAGAGGATGTGCGCACTTGGACTTGTCTCCAATGACCCATTCCCAATCTTGTACACCAGAACAATACAACAATAGTCATCGATTCGTGAATAGTATGTATCATACAGATGATCGGCGGTATACCAAATAGCAACGCAATGGAAGGTATGGACCGTCACGAAGTAGCTACACATTGGGAACTACATGATTGGAGTCATGCGACAGCGAGACAACGAGAAAGCAGAGTAACGACAACATACAAAGCAAGAGACACACGTCGATGACCCATATCAATGTCACAATATCTCCACGACTTCGATACGGATATCCCTAGAAAAGTTGACCTGGCGATCGATTCCTGACATGACGATCTCGTGCTCGGCAGCGATACGCTTGAACTCTCCATTGGATTGTTGCTGCAGCAACAGTGCATGGAACGGCTGTTGCAGACGAACAATCAGCCGCAACGCCCGAGTGTAGTCATCCATTGTAGCGGCGGGTAGAGCATGCAATGGCGAGTTGGGCGAAGATCCTGCCTCGGTCTCAGGATCAGACTCGTACTCGTCATCGTCCGCTGCACTTGTCCAGGTGAATCCATCGAGCGGATCGTGCAGATCGTGGATCCACGGATGTACGAAGATGAGCTTCCGTGGCTCATTCAACGAGAGCCTGTCACATGTCTGGAACTCCACATTGCCAATCCCCGGCACCCGGGCACGGTAACGGTTCTCTAGACCACTCCCGAAATCTTGTACAACGAGCCTTCTGATCGTGAAGATGATGCATGGCAGATGTAGTCGGCGGTTGGCGAAGCGAGCTGGTGGTAGACGCATGACCTGGTCGTATATTCGTAGAGCATCTGTCCGCGATAACGATTTTCTTAATGCCGCAACGCGCACGTCCATTTCAGCATCCTCGATGGCAGGCGAAGCATTCGGTGTTTGACTATAAACGGCAAGGGTGGCGGGAAGGCAGCTGTTGTATGGCGATGACTTGCCTGTCCAGGAAAGCACTGTCACTTCCCCCGAACGAGCCACGATCTCCTCCAGCAGGTGGCCCAGCGCAGCATCTCGTTCTCCGTAGTCTGGCCGGATGTCACTCTTGAAAATACCAATCAAAGAGTATGCAACGTCTTCTTCCACCGTCGCATTGCGCATTGAAGCCAGTCGCAGTTTCGTTCTGACGCTGAGATTATCAGGGTTGAAAGCGATGATGGTTTCATGGGTGACACCGATGGCATTCGCGAGTTCCTGCATGATCTCTGGGGACTCCTTGTGGTTGGCACGTGTGTCTCCGAGGTATGGCTTCCAGCTGCGATCATAGAATCGGATCACCTTTGCTGAGAGAAGCTCTTGTGCAGTCCAGGCCCGCGTCATCCAGATACTGTTGGTGAGATCACCAAGCGCCGACGGAGAGTCTACATCCACGAGAAGGACAAACGTGGCGGCGGATGCTTCGTACCAAATGTACATCATTTTGAGCGACTGATTCAACACTGTGCTGATTGTCTTGTCGATGCAACACGTGTCACTCCATGCCCACCGATATCCGTCGCTGCGAACCACTTGGCAGAAGTTCCGCAACTTCTCGTTCAGGGGGGAGGAATCAAGATCCCAGACAGAGTTGACCAGTTTGACATCCTGGAACAATGGCTCCTCACCTCCCCATACATGCGAGAGCGTCACATATTGGAAGTATTTTTCCACCACCCGCTGGATCCATCCATCATCAAACTCCTTCGTCATCGAGGAAACCAGTTCTTTGAACTGCGATTCCGACTTGAATGTATGCACACGTGCCGGTCCGTCGCACAGACGACCATTCTTGACGTCGATAAGTACGAGTGGGCAGATATTGAAGATGCCATGAATGACGTTGTCGATGATCTTCTCCGACCGGGAGGGTGAAACATATTTCTTGCCTAGTTCTGTAGAATATAAATCACGACGTTATTCGGATACTGGAAATGTGGCACTCACGACTGATGTCTTCATCCAGAGACCCATCAACGAGCGAAAACATGCGGGTCAACGCATCCATTGCTTCATCGTAGCGCTGTAAAGCATGCAGGGCTGCATGTCTCCCCTCGTACGCCCATGGATTTGAAGGGTCCACCTTGATTGCCTGTGTCGGTTGAATTTATAATCGTCGGACACTAAGGAGAGCCTAGCCATACCTCGTCTGCATCCTTCAACGCATCCTCCCACTTCCCCAGCATTCCTCGGGCATTGCTTCGCTTGACAAGCAGACTTACGCGGTTCAATGGATTGAGGGACAACGCAGCAGAGTATTGTACGATGGCTCTCTTATGGTCTTTGGACCTCACCGCGGCATCACCATTGCATTCGAACGTCGTCACACACTTTTGAACGAGATCTGATATCAAAACTTCAATGCATGTCAATCTAGATTGGTTGTGATGAAGCTTACCCGGGTCCCAATCTGTCGTCACCTCTTCCGTCGACACTTCTTCAACAAGTGTTTCAGCCATGGTAGAAAATGAGTCTACTCCTGCAGAATGGGCCACGGCATGCATGGCTTTGGATAGCTGTGACTGAATTGCGGTGGCAAGGGAATCGAAATCCCATCCAAATATCTTTGGGGTACAATTAGTTGGATTGTAAAAGAACGCAAAAGAAGAGCTTACAAGTGAGGTGAGCACCAGGCAAGGATCCTGTCGAAACGGGATGGCTTCTTGTGCACGCTTAAACGACTCTATCGCCCGTTCATTGTTTCCCCCTCTCATCGAGATACTTCCAAGTAGGAAGAGCATTTGAGCCTGTACAATGCCTTGTCAACTTTGCTTTCCGTCCCCACCGCGTACGTACCCGGACAGCAATATATGGCGACTGATCATTCACTATATCGATCAAGTCACCTACACGCAAAATAGCATCCTCGTGTTTTCCGCATTCAAACAAGATGATCGCCTCAGTTGAACGAAATATTAGTATTAGGCAGCAGCGAGGATGATGGGCGCATACCTTGATCAACAAGAGAATTCTATTTTCGCTTGGGATACGCTCACTGAACACGAGGTCAAATACCCGCATGGCTGACTCGTGCTCCCCATTGCCGATGTGGGCAACTGCGTGTGCGATATAGCCAATGGCGGATCGCTGGACTTCGATAGACTGGCGGGCGGTAGTCGGCACGGCATGGAGCTAGAGATGACTGAAATTTACCTTTTTGGCATCGTCGATAGCCATGTCACGCTGTTTCAAGCGGATCCGCACAAGAGCGCGGTGAGCCAGTGCGCGTGCGCGGTGAACAGGATTAGAAGGACGCATGATATCTTCTGCGAAGAGTTTTTCGACACGAGCCAAGTCGCCCTGCGTCCAGAATTTGAATGCCACATCACTGATGTACATAAACGGCAACTAGCGCACTGTGGGGTGGAACGGAGAGGTCAGGCCAAGGGAGCGATTGATATTTGAACACACTCACGACGGAATGAGAACAAGGGAGTAGACCATGATGCCTTAGATTCGACAAGATTGCCAAGTTAATCACTTACATTTACTGTCAAGTACGAGACCGGAAGGATGTCACGTAGACTGCGGATGACGACTTTCCCGTTTTCTTCCCCGGTCACGATGCAGTCGTCGTTGGGGGAGAGCGCAGTGGATCGAATTGTGCTTCCATGGTTGATAACATTCCCAATTTGCTTGTGCGTAGAAGCGTCCCAAAAAGACAACGAATTATTTGCAGAGACGACAATGAACTTTTGGTTGCGCGCGAGGGCGATACAGGCAGGATGTCCATTGTTATTAATGGACCATTTACTGAGCAGGATTCCCGAGGACGTATCGAAGCACTTGGCTCCACCGTACGAGACAGCAAAAAGCCGACGACCGTCTCCTGACCAAGTGAGCGATGACGATATCATCTTCTTGACCGAGAACGGGATTTCCAACAGTTCCTGACCATTGTCGCTATTGTAGATGCGGATCGACTTTGCATCCGGGTTTTCGGCCGTAGCGGTGACGACGCGGTCACCGTTTGGAGAGAATCGTACCGCGACCACTCTACCGTCATGCTGCAGCGGCCCGGCAAGTCGTTTGCCCGTGCTCATGCTCCAGATGAAGACGGCCCCGCCAGCCGCCGCCGTCGCAAATTTCGTCGAATCGCGCGAAATATCCACCGAGAGTACTGCCAATATGTGATCCTGAATGTCCAGTACCTTTTCATGGGTTTGCGCATCCCATACCCTCACGTTTGCCTTTCCACCACTCTGATCTACAATCTTGAGTCCACACACCAACCACTTGCGATCCGGCGACAGCGCAGCAGCATGGATTTCTGCCCCTTCCGCTCGAATTGGTTCGCCAACCTCGTGTCCGTCGTCTACTCGCCATCGTCGAAGCATCCCCTCAGCACCACCGCTCAATGCCTGCTTGCCATCTTCTGCGAAGAAAACTGTGTGTATTGGATGCTGAGTATTGATTTCAAATATTCTCGGGCCACCTGGGGATTTGCGGGCAGTCATTAGAGGCACCCGTCAATGACTGGTACGTACCTTCTCTTGTCGACTGCACTGGCATACTTGTCCACGGTGCGCAGGAAGCTTGGTGGAGTGCAGGGTCTAGCGCTCCACGATTCCCCACGGCATATATATATGGTGTATGCTCCTTTTGTCTTACCGATAATGATATGGATCCCGGTCTTGGGCACGTGTACTTCTCGAGTTTGGATCTCCGATATTCCTCGGCGTAGTCTCCAGCCATAACTTGAAGTTGAGAAGCATGCCATAGTCAATCACTGAAACACCCGGGTCGATCATGTCACGCTGAGTATGTTTCTGGATGTATGGCACACTCACTATCGTGTTGGACAGTTTATATTTCTGCGATGTATCCCCACACAACTCGACCCTTTCGCACAACTTGCGAATCGCCCCGTATCTGATCGGGAAGATGGGGTGGACGAGTGGAGTGGCAGACGGGTTGATGTATTGTTCGAAAGCCTGAGAATGGGGGAGTTTCGACCTACTTTCCAAGATGTACTTTCTATGCTGAATATAACACCCTCGCCCCTTCTCTTCGTTTCGCCTCCTTGGCTCCCCACGCGCGCTCAACGGCCTCAGGAGCTCCAAATCCATATGGGTTGTATTTGAGAGCCTGGCTCGAATTTGGAACCGAGGTCGACGGCGCCTAGTTTGTGAGACGGCGGGGAGGATTGTACAAGTTGGCGAGTTACGGCTCGTGAAACTGTCCCGAGTTTATAATGCAGACCAAGGACACAACGTGGAACCAAACTGGATCAGGACGGATGACAACGCAGAGAGTAAAGATGTTTCCAAGTAGGTGTTCACTCGAAGGCCTCAACTCGACGGCCCGACGTTATACAGTACATGTCATGCGAACCACATGACGGGATTCGCGTAACTCGTCCGACTCAGGATCCCAGACTGACCAAACTAACGTCCTTTGCGATGCCAACTCGCGCTATGTCCAACTGGGATAGGGACGCAAATGGGAATTGACATTCAGGGCACGCTACCCCAAGCCTCACCTGCGGCCCTCAACACCTGAGTCATTCTCGACTTTTGGGGGTGCAGTAAAACTCAACCCAAATGCAACCCAAATAGAAGCTGCCTTGGGCCACCTGTTGGGGACAATTGTCGCTTGTTCGAATGAAGTGCCTCCCTTTGCCGTTTACCACCCGCCATACAGTTTACTACCCATTAAAGATGGCGAGGTGTAAACGGAATGCGCCATCACGTTATGATGACCTACGACCAGGTCGCTTGCATCGACGAACCATTCACTGTACTATCGCCCCAACGGATGGCGTTTCAGGACTACAAACGCACTTCCACTGAGAAAACGATCGTCGTCCAAAGACATAAGCCAAGTTCCCCAAAGAGCCTGCGGGTTCGGAAGTGATAGAAGTACTGTGATTGCGAGATGCCAGGTGTGCTCGACCCTGAGGTCCATATATATGGTCAAGAGATAGCATGAGAGTGGTGACTGTCCTACTAGTGGCGTGACATGTCATTAGTAACACAGTCATACCATAATCATATCCGCAAAGTCCCTGTGACATCCTCATCCAGCGAGCGGATCTCAAATCGACATTCTGTGAAGCGAGGAAGGTGTACAATCGGGTCGGGGAAAATAGTCAAGATAGCCCATGCCAGTGATACAGCACCGAACCCTGTGGTCGTCATTTTCGCTATAGTGAGAGAGGAAGCGGACAAATCGTGCTTACTGAGGCACTGTCCTTGTGAACAATTTTCCTGTTCACAAGAGCGATTAGGCACTTGTTTACTCGAGCTTGGTTGAGGTCGGGTGGGGTGATGAGTTCGATGACTGTGGATGGGTAAGCGGACGATAGAGTCAGTGTGCGCGCATACATACGTTTAACGCCGCGACCGTCGGTGTCGATCATGAACTCGATGACCATTTCCATGTTTCGACGTAGACCCTGCATAACAAGGCCCATTAGTTTATTTCTCCAGTAGTGGAGCAGGGCACGGACGGGGTCGCTGCCGCGGAACTCGAGCGGGAGGCACATGATAATCTTCTCGACCGTCATCTACGCAAAATCAGTTTCACCCCGTCCATGAGCACGGCGACAAGTACCATCCGTTCTTTCTTTTCCTTGGCCGTCAACTTTGGTTTTCCTTTCTTCTTCGAAACGGCTTTCGGTGGTGCCGATTTTGTGTTGGCAGACGTGGACGAGAGGGCAGTGGTAAATGTCGCTTCGTAGTCTGCGGTCTGGTTGTAGGTCGTCTTGTCCACATCCGTGATGGCGCTTGCGTCGAGCGCAGAGGGTGGAGGCGGGGCTGCCTTTGCGGCTTCGGCAGCGGCTCGAGCGTCTTCCTCTACATGCGATGGGCATCAGAGCGTGCCCGAGGGCAGACGCGTCACGTACCGGCGCGTTTCTTTGCCAACTGGAACGATACGTCCGTTGGTGCCTGCGCATATATCCATCCATCTCGGGGTATTCGCGATGTGTGGTTGGCACGCACCTGCAGCCAGTCTGTGGTGAGCGCGTTCATGTCCATCACGTACAGCCAGCTCGCGAAGCTCTCGTTGAAGGATCGGAGGGAGTCGCTGAGGCGGCGGAGGTTGTCTACGTTTGCGTGGAGAGCCTCGGCCTCGTCGACGAGCTCGGACATGACGGGCTCGATGAAGCCGAGGCCGTCTGGGGCATCTGGGTTGTGCTCTGAGCGGGAGAGGGCGAAGAGCGAGCCCTGGGAGACGCGGCGGAGGGGCGTGCGATGGGTCATCGGAGATCTGTGCCACGAAGGACAGTCCGTGGGAAATGATGTCAACAATGCTTGTGACCGTTCAAAAGGGTCCGCTAAAAACTCGGCAAAAATATCCTCGCCGCTGTGTGACACGGTGAGGGCGGCCCTTTTCTCCTCCATGACCCTTTGACCTCCCCCGGTGAGCACTCCCCGCGCTGCCGTGGACCCCGCGCTGAGCCGGCTACAGCTCTGGATGTCCCGAACCGCTCTGCCTTCTCTTCTCGCCGCCGTTTTTCCCCCCGCGACACCGGTTTCAACAGGCTTTGATGGTCTTCAAGAGCAGCAGCGTGCTGTCGTGTCTGATACCCTCTCGTCTCGGATTCGGATCAAACCAACGACCCGACTCTCCCTCGCGCACCCGAGATCAGGAAAAACACCGACTCGTCGCCCACGAGCGTCTTGGCGAGCAAGAGTTTGATCCCTTCCGAGGAAACCCTCTGCCTCTCTATCGAGCCACCGACCCCGACCCTTGCACTGATCATCCCGACCACTCACGCGCACGCGCAAACACTGCCCCGTCCGGTTCGCTTCCCCCGGCTCTTCTCATACCCGATGGCGGCATAGGCCATTCACCCAGCCCACTTCATCGCCCTTTCGCTCCTCCAGTTCGCCCGAAGCGATCCAGCTTTACTACCTTCTTTGCTTTTAGCTCCAAACGAGGGCCCGCTCACGGAGCTCCCATTGTCCACTTCCCACAACTGCAGCAGGATCCCCTCGTCCCTTCCCAGTCTGCCCCCGACAGATGGGCGTCCGACAGTGGTCAAACACAAGTACATCTTGTCAACCCTGCTTCCATCCCCTCCCCACTCAGGACTGACGAGGAATATTACTGTTCCAACTACGCTTCCGTGACTCCTACCTTCCCTTCCCACCCAGACGCGACAAACGCTCCTCCCTCCAGGCAACTCTCTTTGCGACAGGATCTTAGTGGAAACCCGGACTTAGACTCGCATCTTTCTTCTCCAGTTGACTCTCATCCGTCGCATACCCAGTTTCGGCACCCTTATGCATATTCCTCTCCCCTTTATCCAAGATCATATTCCAAAACTTTCGATACAGCCCCGCGTTTGCGCCATACTACCTCTCAGCCTTTTCAACATCATCCTCAGGCGGGCAGTGGAATACTGCCAGCACAGCTTGGCCACGAAATATCCAAGCTACAGCCTGAGCTCAAGACGTCCATGTCCACCCCAAACTTGGCTTCTGGAGCACCCCCAGTCCGTCCTAGGTCACTTATTCGAAAGAAACCTCCGTCAAGGTCAAAGGGACAGGAACGTTGGTTATCAGCTGAATCCTGGTGGGATGCACTGTTTTCTCCCTCTCCCCGCTTCAAGGTCAAGCAGGCACCACGTCCAAATCCGGTGACCGAGAAGATCGCAAGCAGTCCTGTCAGTAAGCCTGTTCCAGGTGAACCGAATAGGAACCTTGGGGTTACCTTTCCCTCCGTTCCGGCTGCGCGTCCTCGCGCGATATCTGCTACTTCTGCCACTTCCAATATCAAGCCCACAGTTCCTGCGCTGACAAGATCACGGTCTGCAGTGGATATACTTGGTCAACCATCGACGTCTGCTACCCCACGCGCTGGCTTTGAACCTGCGTTGGAAACGCTTGTGGATGGACCAACACCACCGCCTGAACAGGTTCCTGAGAATGACGCCGAACTTTCTCTACCAGATCCACCTCTCTCGTTAGAACAGTATGTATCTTGACCCTTTTGTGTTTTGTTCCTTTGAACTGAGCTCGAAACGATGTAGGGTTCTCGATGAAGGGGAGGCGTTTGAACACCAGCGAGCTCAGTGGAAACAGCAGGCTTCCAAATCCCTTGGAAACAAACACACCCGTTCGTTCTCGCGCGCACGTTCCAAGTCTCTCGGTGAGAGGCACGTTCGTCTTGCCCACCACACTTCGGAAAGTAGCAAAGCTCAATTTAATCTCGAATTTCTTGCTGCCCGTACCCTACTTGGAAGCCAAAGCACCATGCCAACCGTGCACGTCACCAAGCCAAACAGCTCTTCATCCCATTCTAAAGCATATTCACACTCGCATTCACAATCTGCGTATTCTTGCTCTCGCTCTTCCCGCTCACGCACATACTCTCATTCACATTCGCATTCGCATTCGCATTCATTAGCCACTTCCAGTTCTTCCAAATCATCGCGCCATCTTCCGCCACGCGGCCACTCTCGGAATGGATCGTGGGGCAAAACAGCACTCTTGAAAGCAGTCGCCCTTTGTGGAATTGCTCAAGACGAGTCCTACACTACGGACGAAAAGGTGCCATCATCCTCAAGAGCCGATGTGCAAGGCACAGTTCACATCGGTCATTCTACAAATGATGAGGGTGTATCAGACGTGGCCAAGGTCTCTCCATCCCCGAGCGTTCCGTCTGGTGAAGTCGGGATTGCAATCTCTTCATCACCGCCCTCCGAGGGTTCCTTCCACCTCGACATGTCCGAACCCCGACATCAGGAGGGTGACCTGGAGAGTCGCTGGTCGTCAAAGCACACGCACAAGTCCTCCGAGTATGCGGGCCCGCATCCATCGGCGATTGATTCCAACCTACCTCAACTTGGCGCTGCCAGCGGCGTCAGCCTGAGACATCGGTTACCCCCGCGTGCTGTCATCCATCCCCCAATAGCTTCCATCGTACATCCGTACCGGTCTATGACGGCGCGGCCTGAACGAGTGGGCGACAAGGAGAGTGAAAGTGCTACATTGAAGGTGACAGAAGGCCAAGGGGCCATGGAACCGGGTACAGGACGCATCCCCTATCCGCATATATCGCTCAGCCATGCCGATTTTGAGCGATATGGTGTTGGCGAGGCGCTCGTATATGCTTCGCTTCCGCGGCGAAAGGAGGTCCCGGAAGCCAAGCAAGCTGGCGTGCAAACCGAATCGTTACCCGCGGCCGAATTACCTCCTCAGGAACAGTCTCCGTGCGAAACCACTGTTGTGCAACCCGAGGAGCGGGCTACGTCTTCATTGGCGATACCATCCTTGACCAGTTCGACTATTCAGATGGTCATGTCCGCGTTCGATAACCCCGATGATCTCGACGAATTCCGGGACCTCTTTTACAAGCCTCGTCCTGCTTCTGGGGGTCAGCACCGGGAACCATGGGTGATGATCAACCAGATGCCGACTGACGTTCGTAGCTCAGCGCCCGGCAGCCCGCTCACTCACCTTGTTCGCAAACTGAGCGAGGAGGTCAATAGCCGGCGAGATCCCTCGCGGACGCCGTCCGATCCGATACTTCTCCAGAGGAGCGAATCCCAGGAGGACCAATCCAATCAGAGCGGAACCAAGTTCGTGTTCATGGACCTGGCCCGGACGTCTTCTTCCCCTCGGCCTATGGAATCATCTTCGCAACTACATGTGCCCATCCAAGAGGGGAGCGAATCTACCGCGCAGCCTGTCATGGTTATCCCAGAAGACGTCAATTCGTTTTATACGTCGTCAATTCTGGATGGTTCGTCGGGAGATCACGAGAACGACACGTTTGGTAAGGATACATGATCTACTAGGACCGAGCCTCGCTGACGTGCTCTGTACAACAACAGGATATCCTGTCAAGCATGGTCAGTGCGAGGTCGCCACAGCCCCAACCCCTATCCAATCCCCCAATCGCCTGTCGACTCACCTCTCTATTCGAGAGGACGAGGACGAGGATGAGGAAGACGAGACCGCTTTTCTGAGTCCTGTGACGAAACGATATGGGTTGGTATCGGTCGATGCCGTCCGAGCGAGCTATTTGACAACGTCCGATTTGTCACAAATGTCGGGGCTCTCTGATTTCCCGCTTCCGCCAAGCGCGCGGCCGGTGTCCATTCTGCAGGCGTACTCTGAAGCGCCAACGCCTTTGTCCGCGTCTGAGAGTCACGGTCAGTCGGACGATGGAACTGAGATGGGGCACAGGAACCGACATGTGGATGGTGAAGAAGATGTGGAGCCATCGGGCGATGTGGAGGTGACATTGCGGGCTCTGAGGATGACACCGCGCGTCACGAGCTACGAGAGTCGTGGGTCGACGTATGGTGGGAGCGACGACACGGATCCCGTCGTGCAGCTTCACCAGGCATGACCATG
>JBBPNN010000721.1:0-17146 GCA_038090935.1 Hortiboletus campestris | reverse complement strand
GCCAGTGCAATTTGACGGGTTATTTCTCTCGTGCTCAAACATGACAATTACATCCACTGTACTACATACATTCAGGTTGATTTAGTATCCCTACGTGCGCGTCTCCAATGAATGAAAATGGTAGAGAAAATATAGAGATCGTCAGTTTGATGGTGGGGGTTGCTGAATTGCAGGTGGGCCGGTGGCCAAGGTTATCAGGTCGGAGACCAGACCTAGGCGCAACACCCTGAGCTCCCAAAAAAAAAACCACTCTGATCCGGGGTGGGATGGTACTGTATGTGAGCAAAATTCTCACGAATCTGAGGGTGAATTTTTTGAGTAGTGTACCGGGGAGGTCTGGGCTAGGTCACCGTCTGGCAAGGGCCTGAGTCCCTGTAGGGAGTGGCGGGAGTCCTAGCGGCTGGAGTCCTCGTAGGTCATAGTCCGTGTGTCCGTACTTAGTCATCATCGATCCTTGCTTCCTTCCATCCACGTCCTGCGGCGGGAGCTCTCCAGAGAGCGGGAGCAGCCCATCCCGGTGACCCCGGTCCAGTAGCAAGCGCTAAACAGTTTGACAATTTGAAGAGCATATACATGCCAGGATGGTGATCGTCACTACTCCCCACACGCTGGACAAAAGATGTTCCGAGGTACCAAAAAAATGGCGAGAATAGATCTTTGCCGACACTGTGGCAAGCCCACCAGGTCGGCGCCCGAAGTCCTCCAGACCTATTTCTGGCAACGACACGATGCCATCATACGAGTGGCCATGCTCCACTGCTAAGATCATGCTATCCAACATGAACGACAATGGGTCTGGCATTGTGCTGATTGCTAGTAGCGGCTGGAGTGACACTGTCAATGCGTACAAGGATGCTCTTCGGATAATAAGGCACCAAATTTCAAAGAGCACGTTTTTTTTCCAGTGGATCACCGTTCTTGAAGCTAACCAGATGGCAGAAACGGCGAAAGTGTGCGCAGCCGCCAGGGTATCATTTCACCCATCTGGTGAAGCAAAGCAATCCATGCCACGACACAGACAATCGTGCATTGATTGTGCGGTCTTGTCACTTACACAACGTTTTGACGAGTGTTTGGCACGACTAGTGAGCTCTGATTGAAATCTAGCCTGGCATGAGGGTGATGTACTAACCATAAAAGTAAACGACAACACAACCGTGACGACTCAATATGTAAGTAAGAGGAGTAGAGGACGAACCACACCGTCATCGAGCCAGCCAGCCAGACCAGGTCAGCGCCCGAAGTCCTCCAGACCCATCTCTGGTATCGACACAGTGCCATCATATTAGAGACCCTCGTTCCACTACTAAGATCGTGCTATCCAACATGAGTGACAAGCAGTCTGGCATCGTTGGGAGCACGCGGCAGAGTGCACGGAGAGCGCCCTTAATTCAGCACAGCATACCGATCACCGCAACTGCACCGTCCATCTATAGAAAAGCTCTGATTGGTTAGCGACTTCACAGATCAGTCTGAGGCTTGAACGACAACGGCTTTCTGAGTTTCCCGTGCCGGGTATGGTTCTTTCCCACCTGCCATGCATACACCCTGCAGCGCCCGAAGTCAATGACAACGTGTTCCCCCCTGAAATAATGAGTACTCAAGGATGTATATTTGGTACAGTGAAAGACCACCCGTGCTCGCATTCGATGTGCTTGCTCTTGAACAGATGTTGATGTGATATTTCCACGGTTATTTTCTTCAAGTGCAGTCGCCCTCGGTTACCGTAATCGGGGATTCAGCGCTGCGCCCACTGCACGCGTTCTGGATTTGGAGCCGACTAGCCTCATGGGAGCTGTCGTAATAAGCAGGCAACAACCTCAAACATGTGTACCGTGTGCAGCGGTGCGCTTTGGACCCGAGCCTCGAACTTACTTATTTTGTTGGAACGTTGCAGGATGATGTGCTCATTGGCCCAGCGCGCTCTTAAGAGCAGGTCTCCTGCATGGCAACCTAACATTAATTCCCGTCCGAACTCGAGTCAGTACCAATGTCAGTGTCGACGTCTCCGTCGCACCGATGCCCCACTTGCCAAAGCACCTCGGAGAATGCGACGAACCTGGCCGTATTCATCGACGGCACGTCTAACAAACCTGGTGACGAGGTACCTGATTGTCTGTGCCACGCTCCCCCAGAGCTGACCAGTGTACGGGCAGGAAACAAATGTCGTGAAGCTGTTCAATGCCGTATCCACCGGAGAGCGCTCTGGGCTCGTGCAGCGTACGCAATATTGGGAGGGTATTGGTGCCAATGACGACGACAATTTGGGGAACAAAACTGAGAAGGCAATCGCTCGGTTTGTTCCAGAGAAACATCCCTCCTACAACTCATGCGATCGGTCGCTACAGGAATGTAAAGAAAAACGTGATAGATGCGTACAAGTGGTTAGCGAGAGCCTATCGGGAGGGTGTCCAAATATACTTGTTCGGTGCGTCCAGGTTTGCCGCAGACTCCAGCAAATGGTGATGAGACCCTTGCAGGGTTCTCTCGAGGCGCATATCAAGTGCGCGCACTTGCTGGTATGATCCACGAGGTGAGCACACGTAACGTTTGTCACGTTGCTGGGCTTACATTTGTGACAGGTTGGTCTGGTGAGGGAGAGCGAGACAACGGAGCAACGATTTGAACAGTCAGTATCTATTGCTATTTTGCTGGAGTCCCATACTCCACGAGTTTATTGCAACAGGGCCTATCGTCGTTACTGTTCAATTCACCCCAACAAACTGGAGACAATAAATGCGGCAACAAAATTTAAGCAGGACTTTTGTTGGCCTGGTGTGAGGATCCATTTCGTAGGGGTCTGGTATGCCGAATGACTTTACCATTTCCTTCGTAGCTCCCTAAGCTAACTGACCAGGGATACGGTGTCTTCTCTGGGTTTCGTCAAGAAGGATGTCCACGTCACCGCTTCTGCATCCGTAACAAACGCATGCCATTTCCGACATGCACTTGCCCTTGATGAACGTCGAGTCAAGTTCATGCCGGAGTACTTTTCGGAAGTGAATGCTCATCCTATCAATATAAAAAGTCCAAGATCCACCCACAGTGACGTCAAAGAAGTTTGGTTTGCGGGTTACCATTCTGACGTGTATGTCTATATCGGTCCGCGCAAAGGCTGAACCTGATGCATTATCCCGCCCAGCGGTGGGATGAATAGGACGCATACTGAAGTGATTCCCAACCTCAAGGTCGACGAACGTAGCCCTGTTCATGCTGGCAACGTGCCACTTTTGTGGATGAGACGGGAAGCCGAGGCCGAAGGTTTAGTTTTCAAATCAGGAAGGTTTACCTGGCACCCAGAGGATGTCGATCTCGGTAGAGAAGATACGATGAAGTCTTGGGGGTGGAAATTTCTCGAGATGTTGCCCGTTCGTCACCAAACAGCGTTCAGTGGTACGGGTAAACACGAGTGGAAGTAAGTGATCGTGTTAAATTCAGCTTCAGCGCTGATCGATGATGGTTTTCAGGTGGCATTGGTTTCGTCCTCGTTTGGTCATTCCTCATCAGCACATTCATTTCTCTGTTTCTCCTGGTGTCGTGTATGCACCCAGAGCTACTCTAGGATATGGCGTTCATATTCCGACACTGCCGCAGAAGGCCTCAGGACTATGGACGACTAAACTCTGGACAACTGGACTCCCGAACGAAGAGGCAACGCTGACATCATTACTAAGCGACCCACAAGAGACGGCAAAATATCTCGGGGAAGTGTTACTCCTTCTTCAATTCAGTAAGTTCCATTTTCTGTCAAGCCATCAACACACAACTGAAGCGTTCAAACTATCTAGGGCTGGACGATGAACAAGCAATGCCAATACCCAGCCTGCAATGGTCCGAGACATTTATTGGCGGGTTGACTGGTTTTGACAGCTTTGCCCTCACCGTCATTTATGACGTAACTTGTGGGCTCTTGTTCATTCTTCCTCGAGATGTATGCTGATCCTTTATATTTCCATAGCCGGATTTTCTGTTTCTGAGGAATTAGTGAGGGGTGCGCGGAGCTCACTCTGCACCATATTGCGCTCCCACGAAAACGAGGATATCGATATCATCAGAACTCTCTACGTCCTACGATTTTCGACAAGGCACAGAACACTCCGGCGACGTTTTATTGCTCATGAAGAAGAGATCGGAGCTCTCATGCATGCACTGGAAAGGATTACTAAGGATTGCACCAAGAACTTATTCCGCTTGGTCCTGGACAGCCTGGAAGGGATCACTGAGAGCCGCAGCAGGAACTTATTCCCGTTGGTCATGGATAGCCTGTGTTACCTGATCGATGATGGTACGTACGACGGGCGCTGTCTGGTCACATGCTCATCTTGTACAGATGACCAACGAGGCAACGTCCTCAATGAGCTCAATGCTGGGTTAGATGGAACCGAAAATGGGAAAACAAGGCTCTCGTCGGTATTGGAAGTGAAGGGTAAATGGTGTCCTGTTGGTCATGTATCCCACTGATTTACATCTTCATAGTACCTAGTCATCTGATGGCGTCGCTCAAGATGCTTGCATCTATTGCTCGGTACCAGCCCGGGCCAGGTGAGAGCTCACCATCTTACAGTCGTGCCATTTATTCATCTGTTCAACAGCTCTCTGCGAAGAGTTGAAGCCTAGAATTGTCGATCTAGCCAATAAGAGAAACAATCTTGTTAGTTCGGCGGCTGTAGAAGCCTTGGTTGCACTGAACGAGCCGCGTGAGTCACAAGTTTACTGATGTACACTTCGTCGCCTGATCAGCATTGCGGAGGAAGCTGCTCGCAATGTCCCCTTCCCTGCTCTCCTAGGCTACCTCAATAATACTCTCCCTCGGTTAGATGCAGAGGTAGGCAGCTATTTGCCCGGATATACCGGTGACTTGCCCACCATTCTCCGAGTCAACGGTGGGCACTCTGCACCGCATCCATCTCCTTCTGGGATTGACTTGTGTCAGGGTCTGGGGAGCTTGACGAGGAAGTCATGCACAAACTTCTGCGGTCAATGGAGTCGTACTCTGTTGATCGATGCACTTGTGCGACTTTGACGTTGTTGAATCTATGCAACAGTAAGCCCTCAAACAACCTCATTGCCGTATTAATCATGGGTGAATTAGACTCCATGATTCAGAGTTTTTGCTCACAAAACAAGGTCTCGAATATCTTCATGAGACAATTGGCACGAAAGGAGACCTCGCTGCTGGCAGCGTATGCATTAAAGACATGTTTGAAGAACTGTGAGTCAGCCTAACCATTCGTATATGGATCAGTTCTGTTAAGAGATAATCTAGACAAGTGGACACCCGGCGGTTTTGATTTCCCTCGCGCAGGGCAGCTTATTGTCGCCATGTTCAACAACGGCTGGTTTGACGATGCGGTAGGCCAGGTCGAAGGCTCCAAGATCCTTGAAGAGCTGATAACGTTTGGTAACTCTGGGAAAAGTCTTACTGATTCGGACCTTGTTCTGATGGTGTGTTGTCTCAGACGATCTAAGGCAGCAAGTCATCGACTCCGGAATAGTAACCACTATAACGAAGAAGTTAGAAAGGGGTGAATGCCATGGGGTCCGCATGAGCTTGATCTGTCTCGACATCCTCGGTATGTTTCGGAACTGTCTGGACCCTATGCGACTGAGTCATTGGTAGTGGCGGGGGCTCCGTTGGAGTTGAAGGACTTTGTCACCAAAAGTTTGGACCGCTTGAAGCGCAGTACGAGAATAACCCAAATAAAAGGTATCAAAAGCCTTTCCGCGCTGGCTCAGACGCGTAAGCATATCGTGCGTTATCCAGTATGTAACCGTTGACGAATTCGGTAGCGGCTGGTGAGCAAGCTATAAAGCCACACGTGATCGACATAGTGAAAATGCTGCTCCCGGATGCGGGCCGCCGCTCACCCGTATCACGTTCCAAATTATTTGGTGCCACTTCTGCAGTGTATGACCTCTGCAAGAATGGTAAGTCGGGAGCTGCTCTGCCTCGACATAAAGTAATAGTTTTGTTCCACCAACCTAGAAACTCTCCGCGAGCTAATCCTCGAGTCCGATGCATTCAAGGCCTTTAAGCGTCAGCGTCATAACCCTACCCTCTATCCCCAGACTTGAGAGACCCGATCGATCAATTTAATAGCACTCTGCTGTATGGTAATATATACATCCTGCATGCGCTCAAACATGACAATTACGAATTGCTGAATTGCAGGTGGGCCAGTGGCCAGTAAGTAATGTAACGAGGCTGCGCAACAAGTGCTGCCCTGTGCGACAAGTCATGTGATCCTGCTAATAACCCCTCGGTACTGTTTCTGGTCATATGCGCTCGCCACCATCATCACTGCGCTCTGGTACACTAGGTGTCGTAGCTGGAGGTGGGATCGTGAGTGGTGGAGATGAGCCAGGTGCAGGCTCCCAGCCTCCAGGGTGCCGCGTAGGTGACTTGGTGCGCGACGCCATAGAATCGGCGGGCTTAGGGGTTGTGGCGCCACCGGTTATCATGATGGCAATGGTCGTCACAACCTTCGCTTCTTCCGCCAACGCCCAGCTGTTGCTCGAGGATCTCGTCGACTAATAAGACGTATACGTGAGCCGGGTAACTCGAATACTACTCGTATCTTGGATTGAGGTGGGGTTTCCGACTTTGATTGACCAGTTGAGACCGCATGGTTGATCACAAGTGCAATGCGTGAACATTTGAACGATAATATTCAGTACTCAGTGACGATCGGGCATGGCAGGAAAAGAGTCCTGCTTCACACACCACGCGACGACAACGTGGATCGTAATGGTCATTGGTATCGTCCAGAGGAACAACGTATCAAAATGGATGGCATGGAGTGCTTGGCGAACCACAACAGCTCGAGCATATGGACTTTGTCTGGACAAGAATGTATTCCCGCACGTCTGTAAATCGAACCGGGCTTTGTTACTGGTTAAAAAGTATTGCAGAGCTGAATTTCACACTGAGGGAGAACAGGGCCGAAAGGAGGAACATCGGGGGTGTAACTCACGTTTTGAATATGTATGCCTCCTTCGAGAGAGCACCCCTCTTTCTGATGAGACCGGCTGCGTGCGTGTTGAGAAAGCGGCGGCAGCAGCCCACGCATGGCATTGTGACGTTTAATCTCGAAGCGACATCCACCAACCAAAATCAAAGCTAACCGCAAAGCACAAACGCCACAATTTAACCCTCGTCGTGGCGCACATGTCCCGGTCAGGACGAAATAATCGACAAGAAAGAGGGGAGGCGGCGGCGAACCTGCCTTGCCAAAGTTCTTGGGTGCCTTGAACACAAGGATGATGTTATGTCAGATAAAATCCTGCGGCAAGTCAATGGTGCCAACCTTTGTGTGGGGGGTCGTTGAGAGGCTGTACGATGAAGAAATGGAGTAAGTGGTAGCATTGACGAAATGGTCCTGGTATTAGTGCGTGTGAACGGGGTGTAAGGACGCTATTATCCGCCAGTACATGTCTGCTTCGCTGAGATACGGTCTACCTGGACGGGAGAAAACGAACAGGTGTGACGATGGCTGCAACTGATCACGGCAGTTCATTCTGCACTAAGTGCCATGTCTGAGCCGAATAATCGCTATCGCGCCTAGACGTATGAAGCACGTGAGATGGGCGAGAGGACCGCGGCGCGAGATAAGAAGTCTTTTTCGTCGAGCGGGTGATGAAGCGTGGTGCGTGATCAAACGGGAGACGAACTGTCAGCCTCATAGATAGGCTACCCCTTGTACGCGTTCGCGGAGGAATGATTCTTCGTTGGAAACCCTGCCAGCATGAACAAACGCCAAACACGAGGTGATGAAGAGTGTGCACTGGTCTATATAAACAAAGTGAAACGCGTATAAGTACAATGCAGAGAAGCCGCACCTAGTTCACTGACCCTCTCAATTGCCCTGCTACATTGCGTCGCTGATGACCACGTCGCCGACGATGACCAGTGCGTAGTAACAAGTTAGTGCTGCGTTGATGCTGACCGTTGGACAAGAACACCACGACTCGATGGAAATCGACGTCGGTGGGAGGCGGATGACGGGTACGTCTTCAGCGGCGATGCTGGGGTGAGTGGGAGACGGCAAACAAATGACAACAATGGAAGCTGTCCTCCTTGCTCGTGGATAACAATTCGAAGCATCCGCAAGGTCATTAGTCTCGGAATGGCCAGTTCCCGATACCGATCGATTGTCGTGCATTGCCCTACCGAAGGAATGCAGAAACTACTACACAAAGTTGATGTTGAACAACGTCGACAAGCCATGCCAGCAAGCATCGATAAGTCTACCGGACCCTCAATCCTTTCAACCCGAGCGGCCCCCGGCCCCCCTGTTCTCTCCTCGTCATCGCGTTTTTTTTGGCTATACCTCTTCACCCTCTTCCTCCCCTTTGCTTGGGTCCTTTGCTTTGTCCTGCCTTTTTCTTGGCTGTTTCCTATCTCCTCCGCGAACGGGCGTGGGAGGAGTGGGGGGTACCTCTTCGCCCTCTTCCTTCCCTTTGCTTGGGTCCTTTGCTTCGTCTGCCCTTCTTGGATCTCTCTCATTGTCTGGCCTTCTTCTTGGCTGTTTCCCATCTCCCCCTTCATGAACAGGCTGGGGAGGAATGGTGGGTACCTTTTCGCCCTCTTCCTCCTTTTTGCTTGGGTCCTTCGCTTTGTCCGGCCTCCTTCTTGGCTGTTTCCCGTCTCCCCCTTTGTGAACAGACCCGGGAGGAGTGGGGTCCATCTCTACAGGAGTTGGCACGTTGCCCCTCGGAGAGAGCCTAGGCGTTGCCCATGTCAGTACACACTTCAAGTTGAGACAACATTTCAATGAAAAACAGTTCACTTTGCCTTCATTCGCGACGTGGCTTTCCAGAATAGCTCCTGAATCGCATGACCCAATCGTCAGCTATCGTTGTAGGTGAGAGAAATAGTAGAGCACGGACCACAGCGTCGTCGAACCAGCCAGCCAGCCTACCAGGCCGGCGCCCAAAGTCCTCCAGACCAATTTCTGGCAACGACACGATGCCATCATATGAGTGGCCTTGGTCCACTGCTAAGATCATGCTATCCAACATGAGCGACAATGGGTCTGGCATTGTGCTGATTGCCTGTAGCAGCTGGAGGGACACTGCCAATGCGTAAAAGGATGCTCTTCGGTAATAAGGCATCAAATTCCAGAGAGCGCGTGTATTTTGTTCAGCAGATCACCCTTCTTGAAGCTAACCAGATGCAGAAACAGCGAAAGTGCGCGCAGCCGCCAGGGTATCATTTCACCCACTTAGTGAAGCAAGGCAATCATGCCACAACACAGACAATCGTGCATCAATCGTGCGGTCTTGTCGCTTACACAACGTTTTGACGAGCGACTGGTGAGCTCTGATTGAAATCTAGCCAGGCATGAGGGAACCACCTGATGGCACTAACCATAAAAGTAAACAACAACACAACGACTCAATACTTCTGCCGACGGAATGGTGGCACATATCAGAAATATCTTTAGCCCATGCCGAGAACTTACGATACATAATTAAGCCTCGAACCGTTGAACGTGTCTACTACGCGCCTTTTGAACCGAGGAACCAAAATTGTCGGAACTTTTCAGGACATCCATGCGGATGTCCGGGAGTATGGCGCACGCTCTTACTGTAAGGACGAGTCTCCCGCGTGACAAAACAACACTCCTTCCCGTCCGACCTCGAGCCAGTCCCCACTCGACAAAGCACCTCGGAGAATCCAAGGGATCTTGTGGTATTCATCGACGGCACATCTAACAAACCTAGTAGTAAGGTAAATGATTATCTGTGCCACGACGTACCAGAACTGACCAGTGTACGGGTAGAAAACAAATGTCGCGAAGCTGTTCAATGCTGTATCCGATGGAGAGGGCTCTGAGCTCATGCAGCGTACCTATTGTTTGGAGGGCATCGGTGCATAATATCGACATCGTCAATTTAGGGAAGAAGATCTCGGAACCTGACCGCTCTCTTCCTTTGGCAGGTTCGGGCCCACGTCCGGAAGCTTTGACGCCTGCTCGCCCTTCTTCCTTGGCAATCGCTCTGTAGCACCGGGGCTATGTGGAGCCTGAACCCCTTCATTCCCCCTTACGAGCCCTCCTCGTCAATATGAGAAGCCTGGTGACTCTCCTTCGTTAGCCTCTGCAAACCCATCCCTACGATATACATACCTTCGAAGCTGGGGAGTCAATGCGCACCCCGATGGCTGTCTTGTCACCTGAACCGACTTCAGAGTTGACTGGTCTTTCCACCATTGTCCGTGGGGAATATCTCTAGGAGGGATTACGTTGGGAAGGTACCTGGGCGCTGTCCGTATTAGCACACCCGTGAAACAACAACCTCGACGAAAAATGATTCAACTAGCCACTACCTTCGAAATCGCTGCTTTTGTGTTCCGAAGTAGCTCCTGAACCACATGACCCATCGTTGGCTATCGTTGTAAGTAAGAGGGGTAGAGGACGAACCACACCGTCATCGAGCCAGCCAGCCAGCCAGACCGGGTCAGCGCCCGAAGTCCTCCAGACCCATTTCTGGTATCGACACGATGCCATCATATGAGAGATCCTCGTTCCACTACTAAGATCACGCTCCAACATGAGCGACAAGCAGTCTGGCATCGTTGGGAGCACGCGGCAGAGTGCACGGAGAGCGCCTTCGACACAGCATACCGACTGCCGCAATTGCCACCATCTATAGAAAAGCTCTGATTGATTAGCGACTTCACAGCATCAGAGGCTCGAACGACAACACTTTTCTGAGTTTCCCGTGCCGGGGCATGGTTCTTTCCCACCTGCCATGATGCACCCGAAGTCAATGACAACATTCCCTGAAATATTGAGTCTCAAGAAGTAGTAAAGGCCACCCACGCTCTTGAACACATGTGTGGGTATTTCAAATTCAGGGCCGTCGAGCGCTATTAGAGAAGACGTGACATTCCCACGGGGGTTTCTTCGGTCGCCCTCGGTTATCGTGGTGGGCGATTCAACGCGCCTTCGATGGAAGTCGTAAGCAGGCAGCCATTTGGCAACCCTCAAGCCTCAAGGCCTCAAACGTGTGTGCCGTGCGCTTTTGGACCCGAGGAGCTTAATTTGTGGGAACATTTCAGGACGATGCGTCGTTTGCTCATTGCTGTGGAATGGACCCGCGCGCTCTTAAGAGCGAGTCTCTGGCGTGGCTACCCAACACTCGTTCCCGTCCGGTTTCGGGTCAGTACCAATGTCAACGCCTCCGTCGCACCGGTGTCCCACTTGCCAAAGCACTTCGGAGAATGCGACGAACCTGGCCGTATTCATCGACGGCACGTCTAACAAACCTGGTGACGAGGTACCTGATTGTCTGTGTCACGCTCCTCCAGAGCTGACCAGTGTACGGGCAGGAAACAAATGTCGTGAAGCTGTTCAATGCCGTATCCACCGGAGAGCGCTCTGAGCTCGTGCAGCGTGCGCAATATTGGGAGGGCATCGGTGCCAATGACGACGACAATTTGGGGAACAAGACTGAGAAGGCAATCGCTCGGTTTGTTCCAGAGAAACATTCTATGCTACAACTCATGTGATCGGTCGCTGCAGGAAGGTAGACAAAAATGTGATAAGTGCGTACAAGTGGTTAGCGAGAGCCTATCGGGAGGGGGTCCAAATATACTTGTTTGGTGCGTCGTCAGGTTTGCCGCAGACTCCAGCAAATGGTGATGCTGACGCTTCCAGGGTTCTCTCGAGGCGCATATCAAGTGCGCGCACTTGCTGGTATGATCCACGAGGTGAGCACACGTAGCATTTATCACCTTGCTGGACTTACATTTGTGACAGGTCGGTCTGGTGAAGGAGAGTGAGACAACGGAGCAACGATTTGAACAGTCAGTATCTATGCGATTTTGCTCGAGTCCCATACTTCACGAGTTTATTGCAACAGGGCCTATTGCCTTTACCGTTCTATCGACCCCAAAGAACCAGGGACAAGGAATGCGGCAACACAATTCAAGAAGTTGTTCTGTCGGCCCAGTGTGAGGATCCATTTCGTGGGGGTCTGGTATGCCGAATACCTTCATCATACCCTTCGTAGCACTCTAAGCTGACTGTAACCAGGGATACGGTGTCTTCTTTGGGTCTCATCAAGAAGGATGTCCATGTTACCGCTTCCGCATCCGTAACCAACGCATGCCATTTCCGACATGCACTTGCTCTGGATGAGCGTCGAGTCAAGTTCATGCCGGAGTACTTTGCTGAGATGAACGCTCATCGTATCAGTATAAAAAGTCAAAGATCCACCGACAGTGACGTCAAAGAAGTCTGGTTCGCGGGTTCCCATTCTGATGTGTATGTTACATATCGATCCGCGCAAAGGCTGAACCTGATTCATTATCGCGTCCAGCGGTGGGACCAGCAGACCACATACTGAAGTGATTCATAACCTCGTGGTCGACGAATGTAAACCTGTTCATGCTGGCAACGTGCCACTTCTGTGGATGAGACGGGAAGCCGGCGCCAAAGGTTTAGTTTTCAAATCAGAAAGGTTTGCCTGGCACCCAGAAGATGTCGATCTCGGTAGGAAGGATACGATGAAGCCTGTGTGGAAATTTTTCGAGGTCTTGCCCATTCGTCACCAAATATCATTCAGTGGTACTGGTAAACACGAGCGGAGGTAAAGCCATCATGGTAAATTCAGTTTCCACACTGATTGATGATTGTCTGCAGGTGGCACCTGTTTCGTCCTCGTTTGGTCATTCCTCACCAACACATTCATTTCTCCGTTTTTCCCGGCGATGTGTATACACCCCGAGCTACTCTAGGATACGGCGTTCATATCCCGACGCTGCCGCAGAAGACCTCAGGCGGACTATCGACGATTGAACTTTGGACAACTGGACTCCTGGACGAAGAAGCAACATTGACTGCATTACTAAGCGAACCAAAAGAGACACTAGAATATCTCGGGGAAGTTTTACTCCTTCTTCATCGCAGTAAGTTTCATCCTCTGTCAAACCACCCATGACATACAACTAAAGCGTTTAAACTATCGAGGGCTAGACAATGGACAAATAATACCCAGCCCGCAATGGTCTGAGACACATATTCGGGGGTTGACGGGTTTTGATGACAAGTTTGCCCTCACTGTCATTTATGACGCAACTTGTAGGCCGTCGTTCATAATCTTCCTCGGGGGGTATGCTGATCATATATATCCTCATAGCCAGTATTTCTACTTCCGATCAATTAGTGAGTGACGTGCGGAACTCACTCTGCGCCATGTTGTCCTCTCGCGATCACGGAGGTATCGATATCGCCAGAACTCTCTACGTCCTACGATTTTCGATAAGACACAGGACACCCCAACGACGTTTCATTGTTCACAAAGAAGTGATCGAAGCTCTCATGCATGCACTGGAAAGGACCACTGAGGGCCGCAACAAGAACTTATTCCCGTTGGTCATGGACTGCCTATGTTACCTGATCGATGATGGTACGTACGACGAGTGTCCGTTTGGTCACTTGCTCATCTTGTATAGACGACCAACGAGGCAACGTCATCAATGAGCTCAACGCTAGGTCAAATCTGACCCAAACTGGGGGAACAAGACTCTCGTCGATATTGGAAGTGAAGGGCAAGTGGCGTCTTATTGGTCATGTACCTCACTGATTTACATCTTCATAGTACCTAGTCATTTGATGGCGTCACTCAGGATGATTGCATCTCTTGCTCGGCGCCAGCCAGGTGAGAGCTCTCCACCTCACTGTCATACTATTTGTCCATCTATTCGACAGATCTCTGCAAAGACTTGAAGCCAAGAATTATCGATCTAGCCAAAAAGGGAAGCGGTCCTGTCGGTTCGGCGGCTGTAGAGGCTTTAGTTGCATTGAAGGAGCCGCGTGAGTCACAACTTTACTGATACACACTCCGTCGCCTGATTGGCATTGTGGAAGATGTCACTCGCGATATCCCCTTCTCTAATATACTAGGCTACCTTGATAACACACTCCCTCGGTTAGATGTAGAAGTGGGTAGTACCTCTTCACCCGAAGACGCCAGCCCCCCTGTTCTTCTAGTTAATGGTGGGTGCCGTGCACCATATACATGTCTTTTTTGGACTGACTCGTGTCAGGTCCTGGGAAGGTTAACCAGGAAGCCATGCACCAGCTTGACCAGGAAGTCACGCACAAGCTTGTGCAGACAATGGAGTCACGCTGCATTCGTCGACGCACTCTTGCGACCTTGACATTCTTGAAGCTATGCAACAGTAAGTTCTCGAACAGTCTCGTTGATGTAGTTGACCATGAGTGAATTAGACTCAACCATTCTGCCTTATTTGTCACAGAACAAGGTCTTGGATATCTTCATGAAGCAGTTGGCGCAAAAGGAGAAGTCGCTGCTGGCAGCGTATGCATTAAAGACATGTTTGAAGGACTGTGAGTTAGCTTGACCGTTCGTATTGGATCAATTCTGTTAAGATATAATCTAGACAAGTGGACACCCAGCGATTTCGATTTCCGTCGTGCAGGATGCCTCATTGTCGCCATGTTCGACAATGGCTGGTTTGACGATGCGGTAGGCCAGGTCGAAGGCTCCAAGATCCTTGAGGAACTCATAACGTTTGGTAACTCCGGGGAAAGTGTTACTGATTCGGACGTGCACTGATGGTGTGTTGCCTCAGACGATCTAAGGAAGCAAGTCATCGACTCCGGAATGGTAACCACTGTAATGAAGAAGTTTGAAGGGGGTGAATGCCATGAGGTCCGCATGAGCTTGATCTGTCTCGACATCTTCGGTATGTCTCGGAACTGTCTGGATCTATGTGACTGAGTCATTTGTAGGGGCGGTGAGTCCGTTGGAGCTGAAGGACTTTGTCACCGAGAGTTTGGGGTACTTGCAGCACAGTAAGAGAAAAATTCAAATAAAAGGTATCAAAATCCTTGCCGCGCTGGCTCAGACGCGTAAGCATGCCTTGCGTTATCCAGTGTGCAACTGTTGACGAATTCGCTAGCGGCTGGTGAGGGGGCTATAAAGTCACACGTGATCGACATAGTGAAGATGTTGCTCCCGGATGCGGGCCGATCACCTGTACCGCGTTCCCAATTATTCGGTGCCACTGCTGCAGTGTATGACCTGTGCAAGAATGGTAAGTCGGGAGCTGTCCTGCCTCGACATAAAGTCATAGTTTTGTTCCCACCAACCTAGAAACTCTCCGCAAGCTAATCCTCGAGTCCGATGCATTCAAGACCTTGAAGCGTGAGCGTGGTAATCCTGCTCTCTATCCACAGACTTGAGAGACTCGATGGATCAAGAAATTTAATAGCATTCCCCTGTATGGTAGTGGATACATTCTGCATGCAGAGGTCATGCTATCCCCTACGGTGGTCGCCTGTGCAATTCGATGGGTTATTTTTATAGTGCTCAAACATGACAATTACTACCATTCAGGTTGATTTGATATCCGTACGTGCGCGTCTCGAATGAACAAAAGTAGTGGAGAAGATGTGGAGATCGTCAGTCTGATGCAGGGTATTGCTGAATTGCAGGTGAGCCAGTGGCCAGGGTTGTCTTCGGGCCAGACCAGACCTAGGCCTAATACTTTGATAATAATAAAATCGTTCTGACCTGGGGTGGGATGGAACTGTTTGTGAGCACCAGAGTAAAACGACGATTGAATGGAGCGCAGCAACTTACTCATACATGTGCGCTACAGGAAGGTCACAGCTCGGTCGGTCCCGTACCGACAAATGCGGCCCCAGACGCGTCCAGCCTGCATGCTGACTTGCTACCCCCGATATCGTTTTGGAAATGACGATCTTTGCAAACACCTGGACTTTGAAGTTGTGTGTGCCGGAAAGCCAAGAGAACGACACCTTCGTGCGGGTATGAACTTGAATATGCTCGTGAAGGAACAAGGGTAACAGGCTCTCAAGTACGAGAGCCCGGGCACCGGAGGCAGTCTTCCGGCGAACTCGCCAGAGTAACATGCAAAGCACCTTGTCCATCGATTAACCTCTACCGAGTCATCTGGTCCAGTTAGCCACTAATGAAATCAAGAGCAGGTGGGAAGGTAACACTATCACTATAGATAGCTCTGGTGGACAGCTATAAACAGTAAAACAGCGTAAGTATATGTGGCCGACTGTAGTGCGCATAAAGTCACGAACAATAGCTATAGTGATCGTTGACAAGTCCACGGCACAAGTCCATCATATGTCCTCGATCGTTTTAACGGCCACCGGTTCTCACTTATGCCTTCTTTCTAGGATCTCTCTCCTGCTGCATGTTTGAAGAACGATTGACGCCCTCCTCGTCCCCCGGAGTTGTTAAACTCTGGTCGATATTCGGGGATGCAATGTCCTCCAGATTCTGCTGCTCGCTAGGCAAACTCTGATCGTCGTCGGGGACCCGCTCGTCTCTCTTTCTTGGCAATCTCTCACCGACCTGCAGCTGCTCGTCTTTCTTCCTTGGCAACCTCTCCTGGGGGCAAGTCTCTTGATCCTCCTCACACGCACTGTCTCCAAGATTCTGCTCGCCTCGCCCCTTATCCGTAGCATCGGGATCAGGCTGAACTTGAACCTCTTGAACCTTCCCTTGCGAGCTCTCGTCGCCAGTCTAAAGACCCACCCTTGTTAGCCTCAGCAAGTCCTTCTTTACGATGCACATACCTGCGAGGGTCGGGGGTCCGGAGGGGTGACAAGGCCACCTCCAGGGTGTGTCCCACCCGAGCCGATTCCGGAGTCGCATGCACTTATATTGTCATCGTTGATGGAGGGAGGTATTTTCCGGAACAAGCCAGAAAGGGCTGCTATTATCGTCCGAAATAGCTCCTGAATCGCATGACCCGTCGTTGGTTGTTGTTGTAGGTAAGAGGAGTAGAGGACGAACCACACAGTCGTCGAGCGATCCAGCCAGGCCAGGTCGGTGCCCGAAGTCCTCCAGACCTATTTCTGGTAACGACACGATGCCATCATATGAGTGGCCTTCGTCCACTGCTAACATCATGCAATCCAACATGAGCGATAAGCGGTCTTGCATAGTGCTGATTACGAGTAGTGCCGGGAGTGAGGGACAGTCGTGAAGCTGCCCATGCTAACACCTCGCGCAAGATCGGATAAGTTCAAACAACTTAGTCAATACATAGTCATAAACAAATTCTACCTCAGAAAAACAATAAGTTTGCATTAAATATTCTACAACATCATTAGAAAATGTATTCAAC
>JBBPNN010000720.1:0-17176 GCA_038090935.1 Hortiboletus campestris | reverse complement strand
TCTAATAATGGTGAGTAATATGGATAGCATAAAGATGAGGTCATAGACTGCTCTAGAATCTGGTATCAGGAATTGAATATTAAAATATGAAATACCAGAATTCTCAACACTATCCTCTTTCTCTGAAGACATCTCTCCACGTGTATTACACTTGAGACATTCTTTGTTACCAACCATCAACCTATCAGTGTGTATCTTCCACTGATTCATTACCCTTCTTGCCCCTGCATAATTGGGTTATCCTGATATAGTGGACAGAAAGGAGTGTTGTGTCAGTGTGACTGAGAATATGTCTGTTGATAATGCCTGAAGATATTTGGCTACTATCTTATTCTCATTAATATAGATCACATGCGAACACGCCAACATGTAAGGCCCCTGTCATGGCGCATACGGGCCACCATCACATAAAGCCGACTGTGGCGATACACAATTAACTCCGAGTAGTACCCATCGACTCTAGGCTCAAGCGCCAGAGCAATGTCTTTGGACAAGCGAGGGAAAGTGGCGCAGCGAGTCTTTCTTTCGCGCCACCTCCCGCACTTGCTGGCTCATCGAGTAGTGCAGCTCGCGGTCGAGTTTTCACCCGCCCACCACACCCTGGTCGTCCTCCCTGGCGGTCAGTCTCCTCCTTGCTTTCCACTGGGTTCCATTGAACCCTGGCATGGTGTGCGAGGTGTTCCCACCCACCCTCGCAGCTCACCATTGGCCCAGGACAGTTCGTGGAGCCGGACAGCGCTTTGCGCTGCCGCCCGTCCCCACCCTTGCTCTGTTGCCGCTCGTCTCCATCTCCATCACCACTGGTCATGGCTCACAAGCGCCGTCCAAAGACATTCGCATCATCCAGTACGTCCACATCCACATCCTCGCCCCCCCCACCCCGCCTCACCAAGAAAAAACCAACCAGTCCCTGAACAAGTGCAAGCCTGCCATGGATGACGATGAGCTCTCCGAGCTCTCCGACACCGATGACAACACTGATGAGCACGACAACGCGGATGTGGATGCCGAGCAGGACTTTGCCGCTCCCAAACCAAAGAAACACGCCGCACCATCCTGCAAAGCAAAGGGGCCCCCTCCTGCAAAGAGACCCCCCCGCCGCGCCCTCCAGGCCACCAAAACCAAAGCCCACAAATGGCCACTTTGACCCCGCCAAGGTCGCTTCAGACACAAAGATTGCCGCAGACAACCCCCTCTTTAATACGTCCCCTGCCCACCACGCCTTGCCATAACTCGTATGACAGACACCCTGCTCGGCCCCTCCAGCGCACTTAGGTTGGCCACAGGGAACTTTCTCTCGCTTTCACAGCGTCCACAGCCCAGGCAGAATTGATCAATTGTGTCTTGCATGTCTGCGGCTGCAATGACGTGCTCGATGCCCTCGACAACATACACCACACCCCCCACCCCGCTCATACCTCTCCAGGAAAACTCACCCATGTATCCCCTCACCTCCAAACTCCCCGCATCCAAACACTTTTGCGCCTCCCTCTCGGAACTCATAGAGCATCTCGTTTTGACTGCAGCAGATCTCGGTTCACTCTACTCCACTGATCTCAAAACAACCCTCCAAACCAGGGTCATCGCTGTCTTCCTCTCAGATACGCTCCTTCCGCCATGCCGCAACCATCGTCGCCCTCGAAGTAGAGGCCGCCCTGTGCCAGGCCGCAGCTGCCGTCGAGAATGAGGCTGAAATTGTCGGTTGACAGTGAGAAGGTGAGCACAAACGTAAAGCCATCCATAAATGCACTCCAGCACACGAAAAGGACCTGGATGGCTAGGCTGCACACGTCTGGAAACGATGCTTCATCCTTGCCGAATACCTCAGTCAGGACATAGCGGATGGGTATGCACTACTCTCATCCATCGCATCCCCCCCGTTGAACCCGTTTCCAGCGCCTTCGTCCACCGGTACCACGACTTGGATCGCACAATCCGTGCCGAATGCGTCAAACCCATGGGTTCATGGGTTACCCACTCCTGCCCATTTCCTCGATAGCTCCTATCTCCAGTATGTCGGCTGGGTCGTCTTAGACTCTAGCACACCCGTCCGTCTCGAAGCAGTATGCCCACTCTCCGTTGGTTATGCCCAACCCGAATACGTCGGCTCGCTCGCTCTCTTTACCGAACGCTTCAAACCACGGTTACTGGAGATGGCTGGCAGCGACACCGAACTCGCCGTACACACCGCCGTCATAGGCGTTCTCAGCGCCATCGACGCCAACGCACTCCTCGAAGACAAGGAATGCGAACGCATCTGTCTTCTCCTCTTTGACACAGAGCCACGTGTCAGAAAAGCCATGTCTGCACTTGTGGCCCGAGTCTGGCAAGAAGTCGCAGACAAGCATGTCCCGACCCTTCGCTATGACCAATTTTTCGTTCGGTCCTAGGCGAGTGGCGATGCATCCCTTGGTATGACGGAGCTGCTGATGAAGCTCCTGCTGAAGCTGCCCCGTGATTCGTACATCGCTTGGCCGTGGTAGGGGTCCTTGTGTAGTGGCTGGGGGTGCCGCCACATCATCAATCAGCGTGCGCATTGCTGTCCACTCATACCAGTTGACGATGTTCCTGTCCGAATCCATCGTGGACTGGACAATCGATTGGTGTCGAACCCATCAGGCGGACTGCTTTCCCGAGTTGAATCAGTTATCCCACACGTTCACCATGCCCAACCCTCAATCATCTCTCCATCGCCACCATGAGCTTAGGAATCGCCCTGGACGATGCCGCAATCATGTCGATATCGCTCGGAACTACGTTGTATGGTGTGCATCTTGCGCAACGTTGACCGTCAACCTTGTTCGCTGACCAGGTTCGATGTAGGATTTTCAGTGCTCATGTTCATCGACACCACGTAGGTGTTGACCCGCGAAAAGGGCTGCACTGCATCCAATCGGATGATAATCTCTGTCCCCATCGTCCTCCTGGTTCCCAGCACCATCGTAAGCTCATCCGACAATGTCGAGGATCTCCTTTTTGACAAGCCATACGATCATCAATATTGTGCACATTGACAAGGTCCTAGTAGAGGATGCCAATACCTTCTGTGGCGGAGCGAATGCATTCTTCGCTGACACTGCCCAGCCTACGTTTGTTATTAATCTACACATTACAAACACTTGGCGATGGCATGGTGGCAGGTCGTTCCAATTCACATATGGATGGCCTTTTCTCATCCGCGTCTAGATATGTCGCTGTTATGTCGTGTGGCAATCGTTCTGAAGCATCATCCCCCCTTCATTGCTCTGGTGCAGTGTAGCGGATACGACAAATTTACTTTGCAGAGAGCGCCATCACTGACGATGTTTCCACCCCAGTGACCGGCGTTGGTTCAGTGTACAGCGTTTCACAAGCCACCACAAATGCCTCAGATATTTTTGTTAAGGAAACAGCCCAGTGGACCACGGGGTTTTATGCCTCGACGCTCGCAGCCAACTTCCTGAGTTCCGGTAAACTCATGCAATCTCGGGATCTATGTTACATTAGTTCAATAGGATGTTTAACAGGGCTCCTCACGTATCGCATCTGGGCTATAAAGCGTGATGTTCCATCCGTGCGTGTCTTGGCGAAAAGTATGATGATGCCAGCCCTCCGCATTCTTGTTGATGTGGCACCGTTGTACTCTGCCACCCTCTTCACCGAACTCCTTTGTTTCATCAATTCTAATAAATGGTACTGATTCGCGTCGCCGTGGGCCAGAATGCCGTGCATCATTTCTCAAGCGCAGCGAGGCTGAGGACGGCTGCATACCATACGGAATGAGACCATTGCAAGCGCATATATCCCATTTCTCGGGGAACGATTCTACCCCACCGTACCCACCTAGAAACGACTGGCACATTTGCACCGTCGCCGCGAATTGGTTTCGCAATGAGAGGTTCTCCCCGGGCTGCGATTACAATAAGCACACACTCCAGCAGGAAACGGAGAACCCATATCCTTTGATCACGCCATGTTATTTTGGTGGCGACATTCATCAGGCTGGCTGGCATGGAGATGAGAACAGTGGAAACAGACACCCCTGATTGAACATTTTATTGAGTTCCCTAAGAACCCAGAGCGCTATCCCGAACTTTTTTCCAGCATGCCAAGGGCGGCGCCGCTGAATGGCACCAAAAGCTGCATCCCTCTGTGGGCAGTGAGGGCTTAAAGGTTGGCAAAATTCTGCTTGCCTGTTTTTGTTTGCTGCATTGCCAATCTGTGTCGCTTATCGAATCCCACCTCGAGGATGGCAGGAACAGCAATCCATACCGGCTAGTACCGGTATGTACCGAATGGGAACATTCAAATCCCGATTGGCAGGTGACTGGAAACAGTCCCCTCTGGTTGGCTGGCCTGTGGGATCACACCTTTTCGAAGGTCACTGATGGCTCTCGCTGATAAAGAGCCCCCTTTATCCCCACCTGCCTTCACCCAAACTTACGATACCAACCGCTCGGTGGGTCATGCCCAGCGCTGCTCCTTTCTTCGGTCACCGCTCGGAGCACTCGCTATGTGCTTTGCCCACTCTCACTGATCGTTATAGTTGGTATCCACCTACTCGGCCCTGGATGGGCGACGGTTGGGGTAGCGGTTCAAGCCCCCTGATGAGAGCTTTCGCAGGCTCGAAACCGCGCGCACCCGCACGGTCCCTCTACCTGTCCCTGCTCATGCTGTACACCGCCCTGATCCTCGGAGAGGGGTGACTGACGGACGTGGCAAACAGGCTTGATTGCCCAGGTTGTCCTCTCTCTCACACACAGACTAATACCTAGGGCCGCTTCGCTCCCCTAGGTCCCCCAGCAATATGAAAGCGAACGTACATCAGCGACGGTGTAGGTAAAAAAAGTAGATAAAGGTACAACAAACGGGGGAAGGAGAACGTAGAATTTAACGACGCTAATAAGCCCTACATGGGGGTTGGTTCCGATAGGCAGAAATGAAGGAAACAGCAGGCTCAAGGGCACCAAAGGTTAGAAGGCGCCTGATAACCCTGGTGAGAACTCGGGGCGAGGGATCGGTTGCCAGGACTTACTGCTCAGGGAGCCAATTTCTCAACGCCCTTGTAGGTGATGTTGGACATAGACAGCATGAGTCTGCCTTTCGCACTATGAGCATCGCCAAGGTTATAGATTTTTTCCAGTGCTTTCTTGGCAATCTCTTCCCCGAGCCCATCCACCACATCTCTTTCTAACTCTTCACAGTCAAGCTGGACATCAGCAAGCTGGACCACAAGCCTCCGCTTCCTGGCCAGCGTGAGGCACCACAGCAGGAGGTTGGCTTTGTCTGTCTCAGGAAGTTTGGATGGCAATGTCTGCAGATTGTAGGCCTGGGGTAGTCAGTATCAATTTATCCAGGCATACTTTGACTAAACTTCATACCGGAGCACAGGCGCGCGGTATGCTATGTCCATGAGCTGCTGTTAGCTCTGATGTTGCGCATTCAGTGGGGCTACAGATGGTGCTGGGAGAGTCCACATTTGACCACTTATTTACACATTGGGCGCACAGAAAGGGGGGCTCTTTGTACAGAGATGCATCTTCCGGAAAAAATCCAGGGGGAGGAGGAGCTGGCAGTGACTTGACAATGAAGAGGCAGGGGTCTGAGTACATGGCAGTCTACCTGACTTGGTGCCGTAGCGTTATGATAAACACAATACAAAGAGCGATAAATTTTACCGACGAACTTGCGTTGTGGTTGGAGGGAATGAGGGCTTTGAAGGGCTGGCAAGCTGCTCATAGTATATTTACAACCAGCAGGTCCCACATTACCAAAGGCAGATGCAGTCGTTTTGTGTCCCTCGCCAAAAGCAGCAGGTCAGAGTTATTGCCTGGTATGCGGCCAGCACTGGCCAGGCAGTGATGCTATTTGACAGATTCCAGCAGGTGCAGTCGCCAGATCCCTTAACCATTTGATGGCGATAGTCTGTGTCTTAGACTCTAGTCTGCACCTCCACTCTGGAGTCTGCAGCAGCATTGCATTTGCTATGAGCACAAATTTTGCCGCGTCAAACATCTTCATGAACTATGACATGGGACAGGCAAACTGACTGAGAGGATATAGCACCCCTACCCCTGTATCGTATGAAGTTCATACCACGTAAAGTGCTTTATGCCGCTGTTTTACTCAGGCTTCCCTTTTGAGTTGACGCCAAAATTGATGCCAGCCTTGATGGAGAAGTAGAGGATATGGCACCCCCACCCTTGTAGCATCTGATGCAAGTTCATACCGCGTAAAGTGCTTTACGCCGCTGTTTTACTCAGGCCTCCCTATTGAGTTGACGCCAAAATTCATACTGGCCTTGATGCAGAAGTACCCAGCTCTTTCCTTTTACCTTGTATCATTGTATGGAAGATAGCTGCACCGCTGCCCCCTGACACCTCCTTTGGGCAAAAGGCAGAATCGCCACCTGTCCATATACACCCCCTCCAGCTATTTCATGGTAAGTCAAACCCCTTTCTGAGGACTTCCCTTGATCATGTTCCCCCCAACCCTCACCGATTCCATTCAACCGATACATATAGGTATGTAAGATGGCACCACAGTTGTAGAGATGATGGCACTGGTTCTCTTTCAACAATCCCCTGTTCCTCAATGCAGATGCCTGGTATCCTCCGAGCCGTGTCTTATACCAACTCCAGCTACTCCATAGATTTGGATGAGTTCTGGCAGGGTAAGCAGCCCTCATTTTCTGACCATCTGCTTTAGATCGTTGGAGGCTTGGCCGACGGCCTACCTTACCACTATTCCCCCACGCTTTAGCGGTCAATGGACAGAATATGTTGGTAAACAACCACAGTGGTAAGTCTCTGAACCACTCCATGCGCCTGCCAATGCTGATGCTACTAACCTACAGGCACCCTGCTTGAAGTTCTCAGGAACCATGCGCCACACTGGTACCACGTAGCAAGCGAAGCGTACATTGGCTTGTACGCCTGGCATGGCACTACTGATGCTCGCCTGTTCCTACAAGCCCTTGCCCTCACTTTGATAAACCAGGCGATAGAATCCTTCACCACCATCAACCCTACCTGGAGCATGGAGAGTGGTAAGCGAATCCCCCCATGTTCAAGTTTTCTTTGGCGCTGATACTCACACAGTCCAGATACCAAACAGAAATGAGTGGTATACAGTGACCGCTTGTTTTGGCGGCCGGGGGTTCATGGATTTGCTCAAAAGAACAGCGAGTACATCTGTTGACTATACTTGGCAAATTTACAAAGGCTCGGTCCTTAGATAACTGCAGCACAAGAGGTCTTTTACGAGTGCACCTTGGAGACAGTCACATTAAATTTCCAAGTACTTTACTAGTAGCAAACAGCCGGTTGGGCCCCTACCAGTAGACAGCGTATAGGGTTTGACTACAGGCTCTTATCGGAGTAGTCTGACTTTGCAGCCGTATGAAACGTCGGAGGGAGCACTTTCAGAAGCTGCTTGATGCAACAAACAGTAGAATGAGTACATCCGCTAAACAATCTCGGGCTGCACCATAGGCAGCATACCCTCATCTTTGAGTTAGGCTATATACTGTTTAGTTCCTTCTCTGCCGCAGCAGCAATCAAGGCACCCCTGCTGGTTAGTACACTGAAGGCTCCATCTTCTCAATGTTCCTGGTTGAACAAGCTTGCTTATTGGGGGATACCAGGCCCTATGCGATGCTTACACCGGCCTTTCCTTTTTTGCCCAGCAGCAAAATAAGCCCCGTGTAGGGGGTTCAGGCTTCACTGTACTGTATAAGAAGGGGGGGTGCTCCTGAGGGCGGTGGGCTTTCACCCCAAATTCACCCTTTGAGCTCAAACCCTACGGTATGGAGTTTAGCTGTACTACGTGCTGCAAGACCTTTTCTTCCCAGGGAGCTCTTAGCCGCCACCGGTCTGACAGGCATACACAAGCCTTTGTGGTCACCGCAAATGACATCCAGTACCCAGTTTCTTCCACAGAGGGCAGGTATTGCTGCCCCGTTGAAGGGTGTGACAGGGCCTATGAGGGTAGGGATGGCCTGCGGAAGCACGTCAAAGATCGCCACAATTTTGGCCGTAGCGGCTCTACCCCTGCTTCCTCAGCCAAAAATTCTAAGCGAATGCAGCAGCAGTCGTCTATACTGGTCCCTCAAGGTTTGGCTTACACCCTGTAGCAGCTTGTTCTTTTTAACGTGCTCTTCAGGCCCTGATGTCCAAACGACCTTGGAGCATTTGGCGACAAGGAGTGCGGAACGTATGCAGGAACAAGGGAGTTACAGTGAGCCTGGCCCTTGTTGGCAACTAAAAGCAAGTCTTGCTCACACATTGCCACACAGTAGATGGTTTGCAAGAGAATAGACCCCCCACAGTTGTCACGGGCGTTCCAATCGCTACCATTTCACCAGACTTTGTCGGTGACAGATCGCAGAGTAAGTGACAGACTTTTGGTGAGAGTATTTTCTGATGCATGGCCGCATAGCAGCTGTTGTTCAGAATGACCTGGAGAGAGGAGACCTTCTTGATCAGCTGGGAATGTGGCTGCATGGTCCTCTCCACATCCTACTTTGTCGCCAATGCAAGGTGGGCCTAACCAAAGAGACGGCGCTCGGGCACATGAAGAATCAGCACAGCCTCATTCTCAAAGCAGCCCAGAAAAGCGATTTTGAACAGCTGTGCAAGGACTGCCTGATCCACGAAAAGCCACAAGACGTCGTTACCCCAAAAGCAGGCGGTCCCCCAATGAAAGGCATTGCAATCCCGGTTGAAGGATTCGCATGTTGCGCAGAAAGTACTTGCACATACAGCATGCATGACCGGCAGACGATGATCCGACATTCCAAGGAGAAGCACGAGCTACGAATTACCGGCCAGCAACTGCACTGCCCATGCATGGTGCAGTGCATCTTTGGCCACGGTCCCAGAAAGGTGTACTTTGAGGTCGACCCTACAGCCACACTGGGATGTGACTTAGATGTCCGAAGATACCTCCGCGGGACCTTTCTGCCTGCTTACGCCAAGGACCCAGTTGTCCCACAGGAGTCAGACCGTGACCGCCCCCCGCTGCTGAGGATTACTCTATGGGACGAGTTCGAGCCAGAAATTCGCAAGGATGATGGGCAAAGAAATGCAGCATGGCGGTTGAAAGCACGACACACGGCGGAGGAACGAGGGGGGGTCTTTGTGTCGTTGAGAAGGGTGGTGGAGCAATACCACAAAACAACTAGAGTGCTTTTGAACGAATCCTCAAATTGCTTTACCATCGCAAAAGTTTTGCTGAATGGCGGAGGATACACACCAGAGCAGTGAGCCTTTCCTAACCTCCTTCGCTACGCACCCCATTCTCACCTTCTCTAACCCTTCAGAACAGACCATTTTCGCTTGGTGTCAAAGGATAATGATGCTTATGACTCGCTGTACCTTCAAATGACCAGGGCAATGATCAGAATGCTGCTTGGGCACGAGTTCAAGCTGAAATTCAAGTACACCTTGGCCCAGGAGGAACGCCTGGACATGCTAATTCATTTCCTAAAGAAGAATGCGCAGGAGGCCACAGAGTCTACCCTGATCGATGCCGTTCAGGCATACCATTGCTTTTGTTGGACCCTTGTGAGCAACCGTGATGCACAAAGTGGTGAAAAATGGGAAAATCCTATTGAGCGGTTCCTTTGGCTGAGAGCTCTCTGCTCTGATGGTTCATTCCTTTCAGCAAAGGATGTGATGCCAATTCTGGCTCAACTGAAGTACTTTTGTCGCCTCGTCACGTTGCACGAGGGGCTGTCGGATTGCAATTCCATGAATCAACCTGGGGATGTCATCACGTCAGTGCCGCTCTGCTTTACTTCGGTGCCCACGACCAGGCTGATGAGACCATTTCCTCCTGTAGACGAATCAGTAGTCTTTATGACGTCGCCCTTCAGCTAGGGCAATTGACAACGTTTAACACGATGTTCGAGCTACAGCAGTTTGCGTCCTCGCTGGCCTATAATCAGGTGGCCGAACCGCAGGTATATGTGGACCCCACCTACCAGTGGATTTCCATCGGAGGGCAGACCCTTCATCTTCAGAACCTCCGCAACGGCATGCAAAAGCTCATACAGACAGCGAAGGACATGCATCTCACCCTGAGTGGGGGTGGCGCTTGGGAGGGTCTGCCAATGGGGTTGAAGGTCACTGACGAGCTGAGCAACATGCGCCGGGGTTACTCCTTTCTGGAAGAGCAGCCATTTCGCAGCGAGAGGGATACGTTTTTCCTTTCCCTCATGGAGCGACAAAGGCTGGGGGCAGTCATGGCAGATGGAGCATGGGCATGGGATCATGTCGCAGTGAGGGGGTTTTTGGACAGCGCAGACAGGCTCTGGGGTCACGTCATACATGCCCTCTACGTTGGCGCTCACCTCTCTACTCGCGTCGCCCAATTCTTGCAACACCAGATCAGAAATGCGGACCGCCCCCGTAACCTCTTCTTTCAAGGGAAAGAAGGTTTCTTCTTCACAAGGTACAGCAAGACCACGCACCTGAAGGGCAGGGACAGCTGCATCCCTGCCTTTTTGCCTGACCCTCTCAGGGAGCTACTGCTTGTCTTGTTGGGTGGTGGCTTCAGGGAGGCACAGGCAATCCTTGCTGGTGTTGAGTATGGGGAAGAAGCGTGTTGGTTGTACCGAACGTAGGTTTTCTATGCCATCTTCCCTAGGTTACGCGTGAGCTGAGTTCATCCCACCTCAGCTATCTTTGCGTCGCGAATGGCAAGCGGATCACCCCAGAGGAGTTTTGCAGAGACCTTCCCAAAAGAAACTACGAGATCTTCAGCTGCCAATGGGGTGCAAGGGACTTCCGACAAGGCATGATCACGCTGGCACGCCAGTTTATCTCCCCAAATGAGCTATTCACCTATGCCGACAACATCCTTGCCGAGGCTGCAGATCACTCTGCCGAGGTTGATGCGACTCACTATGCCATAGTTCACCGTACTCTACCTCAAGTCACCAACAATGAAATGAATAAACACCGCTGGCTTGCAGAGGAATGGGGAAGCCTGCTTGGCCTGGGCCCATTTTCACCCCCTGAGCCGGTGGGGATCTTGCGAAGGAAGTCCCGCTCCATGAAGACCCCGGAAGCAAATGAGCTGGCTACCCAGGTCGCAACCCTGGTAGTCGACGCAGTGATGAGCAGGCTGGATACACTTGGACTAACGCAGAATACAATCAACTTGTTGACTCGCGCGGCAGGCCGGCAGCGGGCCCTATCTGAGCCTGAGCTCACTGACCCACCTCCATTCCCTCCATTCACATCACGGTTTCCAGAAGAGACAAACCCTTTTCCAAAGGCAGACAAAGATGCCCCCCTGCCTCTCTCTTTACCCACGAGCTATCCTTCGGAATACATCCTAAACGCACCTGCTGCTTCTCCGTTTGAAATGGAAATGACCTCGGATGAAGCCCTTGAGTCCCTTGAGTCAGCCTCACCACACGTTCAACTACCTGGCCAACGCAGGACTAGGAGAGCCGTTGCCGAATTAGGTCAAATACTCAACTCCCCACGACCCTTGAAGCGACAGTGCAGGGCTATGGAAGACGCGCAGGATACCAGGGAGGAAGTGGCAGAAGTCATACAGGTCGATGACGAGGAGGAAGAACGCAGAGGTGGCCAGGGCCTCAACCCCACCCGCTGCTTTACCTCGCACAGCACTCCAACATGTGCAAATGCAAGCACACAACACTCCAGTTCCTCTGTTGGTGAGACGGAACTCATCTCCCTGACCAACATAGACAACCCGCTGGTGGCCAAGGACGGCAAATTGCAGGAAAACATCTGTTGCACCATGAGGGATGGGGGACAAACTTCAGCCGGCACGCCCAAGAACATCAGAAGCGGGTCCAAGCACACCCACAGTCTGCTCAAGCAAATGGCAACACAGCCAGAAAAGGCCCTAACCAACGATGACGCCAGGGTCCCCTGGGGCACACCTCTTGCAACAGAGGTTCTCAAAGGCGAAGGCAGCGTATGGCCGGGAGCAAAGGTACGTGTATGCCCCATGGCACTAGGGATGGATAACAGACAGCAGCCTCTTCACAGTCGACTTCTCAACCAAGCCCCACCCCTCGGTCTCAGCCAACCAGGTGCCTCGCACCTTCTGCTTCGATGCCTGACTTGCACTTTTCTGGCAGGGTTAAAGACTCGAGCAACGCCGCAAAGGCTCGGTTGAATCGCACAGCAGAGCTGGACAGATACATGCCGCTACTGCAGGGCAAGTGTCCATACCATTTCGTCTTGGAGGGGAGGCTCGAGGTGGACCATTTTCCGGGATGTCAACTTGAAGCCGAACTGTTGAGCAGTTTTCCGGGAGACTTCCGCGCATTCAAGGGGTCATTCGTATTCCAAAAGTATACATACTGCTACACCTGCGGCATGCCTCAAGACAGGAAGATGAATGGCGAGGGCCCAAGATGTCATACCGCCCACAACTGGGTAGGGTGGCAACCCTGCAAGTTTGGTAGCTTTATCTTCAGGGTGGCGTTCTGCATCTGGCAGAGTAAACCTCTACGGCAGGAGATGGTTGAAGGGCTTGGCGTCGTGGCGCCAATAGCTAAGCAAGAAGACTTCACCCAGTGGGCGATGAGTGAAGTTCATTCAGAGGGCAAGTACCACAACTGCTTGGAGGCATTCCTTTGGTTCTGCAGGCGAAAGGAGCATGCAAACCCTAAGTACTTCCTTTGCTGAGTCCGTCTGTATTGGAAGTCAACTACACACTTTCTGTCATAGTAATTTTGTAATTTCCTCGGTCCCTCAGGCTTTCAGTCCTAACTACAACACATGCTCTTTTGGTGCCACAGGGGGTAGATGCCTGACTCGTGCCTCCCGATAGGTGTCACTGCATGGTAAGGTAAGGCTTTCCAGCACCAGGCGACGCTGTGACAAGGAAAAGTAACCCAGACTCATTGCCTGCAATGCGTCAGTGACAGGCAGTCGCCTCGCATTCAATTTGGTCAGCAACCCCCCTCGTCATTTTTGCCCTCCCATCAGGGCACGGCCTGGGCCCTGGCCACTTGAGGTTCGTCAAATGCGACGCATTGCTGGGTAACAGCAAGCACGCGACCCACCCCCACCTTTGCTGGCTGACAGCATAGTGAGGCCGTTGACCAATGAGCTCCATGGCAGCATCTTGGACAACTTGTAGAGCAGTCCAGAAGGTGCTTCAACCTTTGTACGCCTGCCTGCCTTGGATTTGAGCATCTGCGCAGGGCTACCTAAGGCCATATTCAGCCCTCTACGTGGGCTCGCCATCAAGCTGTCAAGTACAATTGCCAGCGCACAAGCATACAGACGCACCTCCGTAGCTTCTCATGAATGAGGGCTTGCTCACAGTCAAGCATGAGGCCCCCTGGTTTCGACGCGTACACCGTCTGCAAATAATTTAGCACTGTGCATGGCCCCGCTTCAAGCCCCTGGTTGGGCCAAGCTAGGCCCCAACGAGCGCATGCTAGTCACCGCGAGTGCTGCTGCATGGAATGCGTCCAGGGCACGTAACGTGACTGCGTCATGACGGGACGGCACCGCACACAGCGTCCCATTCGGGTCGAACGCGGGTCATCCATGCACCCTGAAGATACCTGGCCAAGCAAGGTAATTTCTGTCACGAACATCCCGTAGCCTAGCTGTAGATCGCAATAGGTTTGGTGACGGCGTGGGTTCTGTGGAACGTGGAGAGTCACTCCGAAGTGGCCGAGTTCAAGGCACACCGCAATTGGAGACGATGTCTCGCCAGACGTGATGAAAATCACGGATGACTTCACTGTTTGCGTCTGGTCGGCGTTGATTGGCGAAGCTGAGCAGCTAAGTACCCTGCCTCCCAATTGAGATGCAACAAATATGCGGTGGCAGTCAAGTTTTCACCTGACGGATGGGCCACAGATTGCCGCAACCTGGGCCAGTGACGGCAAGGAGCTCTTCTCCTAATCACATCACGGCAATCACCGTGCCGACACCGCGTCCGCCAATGCCCAAGACCACGCCGTCGAAACGGCGCAACTTGAATGATTCACAGCAGTAACAGCCCTCCATGCGTCGCCCTGGCGAGCAATGGCACATCCATTGCAACCCCTGCAGACCCATCCGTCTCTTTCTGGGATGCTACGACGCACGAGCAAACGGGGGCTGTTGACACCCAGTACGCCACTTTGTCCGGTCCATAGCTATTTCATCAAACCACCGCCTCGTTACCAGCGGGGACAAGAAAATTACCCCCCGGGCACTCTGTGACACCGTTCCCTCTCACTACGTGGACAATGTAGGTTGACCTGCACAAAAAGCCTTGCAATCGAAAACCACCCTATTCGCCGTTGCAGACCCCACGCATGCAGGGTGGCCAGCACAAAGAGGTTGAAAAAGTTGTTGATAGCCCAAGTACGTTCATTTGCACCCTGATCCCTGTTGCTGATAAACATGCCCATTAGACAAGAGAGCAGCGAATCTCGAGAAAACCATCCCCGAGCTGTGCAACAAACTCGCCGAAACCCACCAGGAGAGAGATACCCTCATGTAGTCCCTACGCGCTCAAGACGAGAGTTTGAGTGTGTCCCCCGCAATTCCAATGCATATTCCCTTGGCTCACTTAAGACGCTGGAGAGAACTGGAGACGAGGCATCGAACGCCAGGAAACTGGACGAAGCAGTTCCAGCTTACTCTCATTGTCACTCAGTCCCTTAACCCCGGATGTTGTACTGATGAAGTGGGTGGGCCTAATGTTGATTTGTGGCTCACCGGACGAAGCACTGAGTGCCTTGGTCTGACTCAAGGTATGCATTCCATGATAACTTTGAGCGCTGATGGCGACAGTCCTTCGGTTCGGTTCAAGGTTCCGAAATTTGTCATTTACTGTGTTGTTTGCAACGTTCTGGAAGGGGATGGTCGCCTCACGGAGGCGGTCGAGAGTTTCCGACAGTTGCAGGACGCAGAGCTGGAGGAGACAGCGATGCACAGTGAGCGAGTGGAATGGGGCCGTGGTGGGTGGTTCCAACCGCGACGTAGTCCCAGCTAATTCAAGCACCTCACTTAGATTTTCGAGGACACTGCGTCGAGAAGCTAGAGAAGCTGGTGACGCCGCGAAGGACTCCAAGAAGCATGACGAGACTATCGGACACTACTCGACGGTACCGTGACTTGACCCGACAAATGACAATAATCTCCTTGAGTGGAGTAAAGAGGTATGGAGCGTGTTCACGTCGCCATTGTCACACCAAACAGACCCCGCTAATGCACACTATCAGGACATCGAACTTGGCCCATGATTCCATACGGGATATCAGAGGAAGCATGCTGCATTACATGCCACAGTGAAGCTTACGAGGCATTCAGGGCGATACTCTCAACTCTGGAGCGATCTCCGTTCACACATTTGCGGTAGGCCGTTTTGTCATTAATGCACGCAGTAGCCGGTTTTGATTGGTTGCAGACAGAACTTCGTAATCAGTATGTCGATGGAACTGCTGTGATTCAAGAGGTGGTTGAAGAGACTATCCGCCGCATGCCACATGTGCTCATCGACACCACTACGGGCCGTCTCTATGACAAAGCCCAGCAAGCAGCAGCTTTCGAGGAGCTCCCGATCTACGACAAGCTACGGTCTTCAATGACTACCCGTGTCGACCATGCACGTGTTCGGAGGGCCGATACGTGATGTTCTCGCACAAGTGGCAGCGGAATGGGAGCTTGGTGAGCGGTTGCAGCCCCAATCACCCATTACCCTTGATACCCTGATACTGAGCATCAGACTTCACGGCATGCTGTATGAAGGGATTGGAATAGAACAGGGATGTCGCCACAAACTGTGTCATACGAAGACGCTGTCGCCTGTTACCTAACAGGCGTGCCACAGCATGGTGTTCTGGAGCCCAAGCTTGGTGAACTCAGGCTAAGGTGAAACGCAGCATGATGTATGTTGGGAGCGGTCCACAGCTACAGTCAATTAAATGGCTATATGGCTGATGGGAAGCAGATTGATACAATAGGGTGTGGGGATGTGAAGTCCATGCAATAGCTCCAGTGAATCAAATGGGACCTACAATGTGGATTTGATGTATGCGCCGGTGTAACAATTCGGCTTAGCGTACTCTCGAGATGCTGGAAACACTTAATTTAGCTAGCCTGGCCCTACCTACTAGCGTTGGGAGCTGGCCCATCAGGAACTTACATATGTAATAAATTTAAGAACCGTCGCCTTAACATATCGGCTGAGGTGCTCGTTGATTCTCCGGCAGCGTGAACGATTACATTTGCATGCAGCTTCATCCTCTTAATTTAACCCGTTCCAACAAATGGAACGCCCGTAACCAGCATATGAAGTCGGGGAGAATACTTGTGTCCACGACACCCCACCCCGAAATCATGGGTTGAGCTGTTTGCTACGGGCAAAGACTTGTTGCGACCTCAACCATCCCTATGCAGTGACTCAAAGGAACAAAGGGATGAGATGCCCATGGTTTAATTTATGGGTGGAATCACACCGTCGATAACGCCGAGGGATAATGCATCGCTCACCCCCATGGCTCCATACCGTCGCCTGACGATTGCAGTCAAAGGTCAAACCTGGTCTTCTCAGAATGCACCCCCAACGCAGGTCAGCCGTGCCGGTTTTGACCCCTTTTCGATGCTGGCCGTTGACCTGTCACATGGGTTCGAACTCGGCATATAGAGGGCTCTGCTACCCATTTACTTACGGCGCCGGGTAGCCAGACGGCTCGGAGTGGGATGGGAGTTCAGGGGGGAGGGTGGGGGAAACCCCACCCAAGTGTGCCGAGGTTCGGCTTGACGAGGGCAGGGAATGGAGGTGAGAAGGGGGGTAAATCCTGCCCAGGCGTGCCACGGTTTGGCTTGACGGGGGCGGGGAGCGGGAGGAAGGCTCTTCCCGGGCATGCCACGGTTTGGCTCAACGGGGGCAGGGAGTGAGGGGAAGACCCTACCTGGGCGTGCCATGGTTTGGCTCGGCAGGGGCAGGGAGCGGGGGGGAAGACCCTATCCGGGCATGCCATGGTTTGGCTCTGCGGGGGCAGGGAGCGGGGGGGAAGACCCTACTCGGGCGTGCCATGGTTTGGCTCGACGGGGACAAGGAGCGAGGTGGAAGACCCTACCCGGGCGTGTCGTGGTTTGGCTCGACAGGGGCAGGGAGCGAGGGGGAGACCCTACCCGGGCATGCCATGGTTTGGCTCGACGGGGGCAGGGAGCGAGGGGGAAGACCCTACCTG
>JBBPNN010000719.1:0-17209 GCA_038090935.1 Hortiboletus campestris | reverse complement strand
CCGACCGGTCTCCAACCTGCTCGTCATCCTCAGTCTGATGTTTTCTATCAGACACCACGATGCTCCAGAGCACCGTTCGGTTTAGGGTCGGATCCGGCAAAGAATAAGCGCCAAAGACACGAGGTGCCTGCGGGGAAGGAGACCTGTTTATGGAGCTATACAGCAACTCGCTCAGTCTCGCTGCGTACCACAATCAACCTGAACACTTCGATTTTTGACACTGCGAAACCTACGGGCCTGCACCATTTGGGAGGATGTCGTCAACGAAGACCGGTGTGTACTAGCAGTTCTCTCGAGCGATTGGTACAATGCTGAACATTCAGTAAGATGAGGCGATAATGATCGAAACCGGTAACTCTGGTGCAATATACTCAGTCGCCTTCCACCCAGACGGAGTGCATCTACTCAGCGATAGCGGGGATGGGGTTCGACGATGGCGAGTTGCAGACGGTCAAGAGGGGGGGAAGGGAATACCAGAGGTGGACTTGAATGCCATTTCTGTGTCGAGGGACCGCAAGTGGATAGTCTGGGACTACCAAGGGGGCAAGCGTATGGACGCGAAAACGCAGGAAATGGCCATCGAAGTTGAGAGCACAACATATGTGGGTACAGTGGACATCTCACCGGACTCCACCAGGTTTGCCGCCGGTATGGGGCCAAGTGGCGAGGAAGGGAGCATCATGATCTGGGACATCGTCACCAGGGAAAGATTGGTTGGCCCACTCCAACATGATGGTTCTGTCAAGGGTGTCAAGTTCTCGCCGAACGGTGAACACATCGCCACTGTCTGTCCGGCCACGAACTCCATCCATGTCTTTGACAGTCACAACGGTGACCAGCTCGTCAAAATCAACAATGAGATTTCTGACGAATGGAGCCCGATGACACCGCTTGCATGGTCAAGCAACGGGCAGCAAATTTTCGTTGCATCTAGCAGCAAGAGAATCAAGTCTTTCGATGCATCCACCGGGTCCCAACTAGACGAATCGCAAATTCACGATGACGGCGACGCAGTGTCTATCGCTCTAGCCTCCAATGGGAAGTTCCTTGGACACATCCACACTCACACGGATAGGTCTAGTCATCGAAGATAGCCAAGGTATTCGCTCAATTGCTCTATCCCCGGATTGCAGCTATCTTGCAACCGGAGGATTCGATGGGAATATCATGATTCGTAATCTTAACAATATCTTACCGGACTCGTATGGTCCTTTCCTGGTAAGCATTTGTGTATTCACCATGTTGGTTTGTCGGATAAGTGACTCATTGTCTTCCCTCATTGATACCCTAGGCACGTGCTCAAAAAGAACCCGAATCGGAGACACCTAAAGATCGGTCACAGCAAGAGGATGATTAGCCTTCGGGCTCAGGGGTCCACGACAACAAGACTCCGGACTCGACTCCGGTAGGGGTTTGTTATCTTGTAACCGCAAGCGTTGCACTTACTCCTTCATTCCTAGGAACCCATGATGTCAAGTCCACCTGACTTAGAGACCCGCCGCAAGGACAGTGATGATGATCTGCTCGAGGTATGATTATGATCCTTTCCTTGTTCACCCTGGTTTTCATGACTGCATGAGACCGAGCTACTGTCTAGCACGCCTGCGCCCTTATTTGACTATGATGAGGTCTGTAATGATTTGACTGACATACTTTCATACTGACTTCGCTCGAGCCACCGTCCCCCGCATCCTCTACCGGGCCGCGTGAAGTTGGTGTAACGCCGCCACGCTCGTTTCAGGCCACACCGCAGTTGGCGGTTCCCCTACCCTTTGTCTCCCCTCCCGAAACATCTTCTCCAAAGAAACCTCTTGACACATCTGATTCACCCAAAGGAATTTTGGCGCTCGAAAGGTGGTTTCAGACGAGATTCAAGAAGACTAGCAAGAACCAGGGTTCGCAACCACCCGACCATCTCTCCACAAGGTCTGGTCGACCCGTCAATCTCCACCTTAATTCCGAGCCACAGTCAAGAGAGAATACAACAAAAAAAGGACCCCCGAGGATGGCTGCAGGGCAACGTGTGCGAGTGAGTGTTCTCTCCACTGGCACTGGTAGACAAACGGTGGTGGTGTGTCTGACGAGCTATCTCAGCGAGCGGTCGCAAAACCCGTCAATTGGGTTCGTTGTTTAGTCTCTTTATCTGCGCTGTTGTTTATCCTGCATTACAGAATAAAGGAAATACCAAGGCTGCTAAAGCGAGCCATCGGAACAAGGACGCGGCAAGTAAGGGACAAGGATCTGCAGGTACAAAGGAAGCGGGCACCGTGGGTCTCTTTCCGATGATGGTAGTCCATGTCGTGAACCCTGACGTCCTATTAGGTGCAACAGGGGAGCCAGCCATCTCAGCCGTCGGCCGTGCCCGGGGTTCATGTCACGGTGCGAATTCACTGCTTTGATTTGCATCGTTAGACTCACAGCAGAATTTATTAGCAAGAAGGAGGCGACGCAATCCTCTCGGTCGCGTTCATCCTGAAGTTGCCCGCATGGATATTGTGTTTGCGCTCGGGTACTGAAGATAGGAGGCATTGATGTATACATTCCGATTTCGTGTCATGCCACGGCATTTATGGCTAAAGACTCCCAGTTCCCCTCGGTATCGTGACAGAGGGGACGAACAAGACGTGTCTGTGGCGTATGGAACGTCGGACAACAGTGCTCGAAAGAAGCACGGCATTGGGCCGACTTCGAGCCCCACTTTCTTGGGCGTCAGAAAGACTTCGGATACCCCGTGATATGTACAAATTCTTAAGTAGATAGACTCGGCTGTCAAATCCAAAAATCCAGTGTGTATATACAGTACGTGGATAGTGACAAAAGTGGAATCCGAAGAAGGCGGCGGAAAACAGGCATAGCACTCCCTTGACAGTTGGTCTGCATCTCTGCTTGATGCTCACTGTTATCCATACATCCATACACCACTTTTCATGGGTCTGTTGTTTGTAAAGTTCAACTGCTCACTGGGCACTTGCTCGTAGTATCGTGATACAAGGATGCCGCGCTTCGTCTATTTCCGAAGAACCAAAACCAATTTCGATGAAAGTATGTAGAGCGGTCCGGGAGAGCGACGGGATGTATATCAGCAAATATGAAAACCTACAAATGGGGAATATAGGATGTCCAAGAGATAGTCTGGTAAGCGGAGCAAGGCAGGGCACGAAGGCTGGCAAGCATCAATCCCACGAGGGCCTCACGGCATACAACAGCACAATAACCTGCTAAAGTGATGGATACAACTTCAATAACGGCACTCGTGTCCGACCACCCAACCCTTCGTAAGATGGAAGCTATCCACACCGCAACCACAATGGCTAGTGGAGCCCCTGTCAAAACAAGTGATGCAACGCGCCATGTCATCTTCTCGACTTCCGTCACAAAAGGAAAGTTCCATGCAGTCAGGTGTAGGCCACCAAAGATAAACCAGGTGGCAAGAAGCGTAACAGATGACATATCGACATCAACCAGGTCTCTCCTAATTATGGGCCATGCCCTCAGTCTTCGAAAATTAGCAAATGTGTCCTAAATTATAGTGATTGATCAATTACCAAACGGAAAACAGGCTCGGAGACACAAACGAGTACGCCCAGTAAAATCGATTTCCTCCCGACAGCTGTGCCCTGTTTTGTTTCTGCTGAATGGGCCGTGAACTCATCCAGATAACCAGGTTCCAACTTCCATGCCCGTAAACTGCATATCATGACGGGATCATCTCAGCGTGGTTCCCGTGACGTTAAATAATAAAACACTCACAAGCCTGAGGCCAAGTCCGTTTGTGGACGCTTATGCGAATAGAAAATATGGGGACATTCAGGGCGGAGTGGCTTGTTCCGCCAGAGGTTAAGAAGTAAAAGGGTGAGTACCGACATGCAAACCGTGTCAAGTTCGACCAGTGTGACCGTGAGACCGCTAAAGTGACGAACAGAAACCTGCAGTGTGAACCAGAGCAGCTGAAATGCGAGGATGAGCTTTCCCAGCGCATCCGATTTGCTCTTGTCCTTGATTTCCTGTTCCGTAATGAGCGGATTTGCGATTTTTTTTGCCTCGCAAAGCTCTAGGAATTCAAGGGAATTAATCGTGCGCAAGCTGCCTTCGTCACCGCAATAAACAAAACCACCCATTTGTGCGAAGTGGCTGTGCGTCATGGACCATGGGTACCCTTTTGCTGGGAGATTTGTCAGATACATACCGCGTATCTACTGTCTGGGGGGAACATACCACGAAACTCTTTAACTTTGCGACTGGCATCCCGCCATTGCCGAGCAGCAACGAAAACCATCCCTTCCGGGGAAAAAAAGGACGTTATGATGATGCTCAGCCGTCCCTGCCAGACCTTGTTCCACTTTTGTTTGTGGGGAGGAATTTCAGGATGGATGGCTTGCCATACGCAAATTAACAAGGTCAACGCGCAGCTGCCCAATATACTCCAAACGCTGCGGGGTGTTGCATCAGTTGGTGGACAGCTGGAACTCGTTGTATTGGTGGAGGTTCCTTGCACGATCTGAGCAAGATAGAGAGAGACGAACAGCAAGTGAATATGACAAGATGGAGGTCAATGGGAAAGACGATCAATGGAATGGCTCGACTCGGAGCCTGAGCAAGTTACTCTTGATAGCGCTTTGCTCACAGCAAAGCGCTGCCATAAGTAATATTTCTGAGCCAGGCCAGGCCCAGGCCCAACCCAAATGATACTCCTGAAAGTACGTACTTTCAGGCCAAGCTAAGCCCGATACATAATCATTTGCTTCATGTAGCGTCGGGTTCAAAGCATGCGGAGTGGCTAGATTGGCTTGACAAAGTCCTGTCTATGGCGCGACAGTGAGCAACTCAATAACTCCGATATGCGATGAAGACCTGGGGCCTATTTGTTCAGCAAAGTGCTGTAAAGCGTTGCATTTGCCTTTTTCCTGATCATAGTATCTTCACGACGCATGACATGCGAACTGGTCCACTAGCCTTATCGTTCATCATGTGAGCGCTTTGTGTTTCAACGCCCTCCGCCAGGGACCTCTCGGTGGGAACACAGCAAATGAAAGCAGACTGGCGCCTTGTTTACCTCACGTGCCCCACCTAGGTCACTAGTGAAGAGCTGTGGGATAGCCAGCTTGAAACGCGCCCATTCGTCGCTGGCGAGTACGTACCAGGTCTCCGAGTCCGAGTTGTCCCTGCAAACATGAATTTGAGTTTCGTCGCGCGTTCGCCGCTGCCAGTGGACCGAGCCACTATCGCCTACTACCCCTCGGAACTGCGTTGGTGACAGCGAATGGATCATTCAACTTCGCCCGCTTCAAGTTGCGGGAAAAGTCTGGTAACCAGACGCATCTATGAATAATGAGGTGTCTATCAAAGGTCACGGTGTCGCTTTTCGAATCCCAACTCAGGGATGCGGCAGGGAGGAATCCCATACTGGCTAGTTCCGGTTAGTCTGGTCACCGGACTAAGTTCCGGTATGGTACCGCATGGGAACGATCAAATTGCCCGATGGTGACTGCCAGGAACGGTCCCCTCTGGTCCGCTGGCCTGTGGGATCATGCCTTTTCGGAGGCCGCTGATGCCGGTTCTTGCTGATAATAAGCCTCCTTTATCCCCACTCGTCTTCTCCCAAACTTATGACACCAACTCGAACCTCTCGGTGGGTCCAGTGCCCAGCGCTGCTCCTCTCTGGTCACCGCTTGGAGCACTCTCAACGTGCTTTTGCCCGCCCCCACCGACTGTTATAGTTGGTAGTTCACCTAGTACATGGCCCTGGAAGGGCGGCGGTTGGGGTGGTGGTTAACCCCCCTAATGAGAGACAGACTGTCACTTTCGCAGGCTCGAAACCCCCTCTACCTGTCACTGCGCGTAGAGAAACAAAAAGTTGCTCCTGAGCAGTCCAAGTCCTGTCGGACCAGTTTTCGAGAAAAAACGTTTTCGTAGGACCCTTGATTGCCTTTTTTTTTATCGACTCTTGAGAGTTCTGATTGGAGGAAAGAGCACCAAGTGGTGATTCATGATGTCATAAAGTAGGTCACCCAGCTCCCGGAGCAATCGAAGCGAACGAGGAATGAGTTGACGTCCCGGTTCTTACCGCGCACCCTTGAGACACGCTGGAGCGGAACAGTCCGATATACGCAACATAGTGTTTTCCTTCCTTCAAGTGAAAGTGCTTCTCGAGGTCTGGGCGTTGGAAAGGGCACGGGGAGGGGTGGTCCCCTCCAAACTGGAGCTGTGACCGAAGCCCCGCGAAACCCCGGTACAGACGGTCGAGCCCGCTTTTCCGTCGTGTTCAACCCTAGCTGGTCAAAACACAACGCTCCACGTGCAGGCCACATCGGTACCGCCACTTCTGCGCTACTGGGGTTCCCGTCACAGAGGAGGGCCCTGGTGGTCCAAATTACCGAATCCCTCGAAGTCAGTGGATACGTCCGTGCATCGCGATGGTACCTATAGGATAGAGCCAGAAAAGAAGCATTGGCACGACGCTTAAGAAGCCCACTCGAACCTTGTAACTGATAGTATTTCCCGCTGACCTCCACCTTGTCATGATTCAATTGTTCCCCATCTTTCTCTATCTTACTCAGATCGTTTGAGGAACCTCCGGCACAACAAGCACCACCTACCCGCTGCCTCATGTAACATTCTGCAGCATCTCCATGGAGTATATTGGGCAGTTGCGCGTCGACCTGGTTGATTTGCGTATGGCACGCAGTCCATTCCAAATGTTCCTGAGTCCTGACCTTCAGAAAAAACATGATCTGATGCTTTTTTTATTTATTTAAGATCCTTGTTTAGCGTCCGTAGGGAGGTTCCCTTTGTTAGACGTGTACAAAATGTGCTTTTTAGTGCCTTTCCTGCTCGGCTTATCTCCCCGTCACTCTACAGTGTCCCTCCGTTAAGAGTTCCGTCTGGTCTGGCGTTTTTTCCTTTTGGTTTGGCTAATCTGTTGGGGCGCGCGGTTCGCGGCTGCGATGGGTTGGGTGGTTGTCGGGTGGGGTGGGTCCTGTGGCGGATTTATTAGTGTTGTGTGTACGTGGTAAATTTTGAACGATAGCTCATTTTGGGGTCCTCCTTGGGTGGACCTGATGCTTAGTGGTGTACGCGCACTACGGTATTTTTTTGGCCGCTGGACAATGGTGGACGGCTCGTCGCAAACCAATACAGTTTCGTGGTATGTCCCTGCGTTTGCGTTCAATACAACGGAGTCTGGACCTGGTGTCAAACAGTTTGCATCACGCCAATCTCTGTTTGTCGTGTAGAACGTCTGGGTTTTGCCTGTACTTGTAGAGTTTATTGAACAAGTTGAACTTCGTTGAAGCACGTCAGCCTGGCAGGCGCGACGAGAAGCAAGGCGAGTCGAATATGTATCGGTGCCATCCGCATGTTGTCTCGTCTTATTCACGACAAGATTCTAGACGGTTCCAGATGGTGTGCGGGTGCGTGAAACGTTCATTTAAAGTTGTACTCTGACAACTCGCAGCGGGCATGAGCCTCCCGCCTTTGAGGGGTTTTGCCAACAGTACGTAGGATGGAGTCCAGTGATGGCGTCACTTTGATGACCACGTTGAACCCTGATACCTGCCAGTGATACTAGTGAAGCAGCAGTGTGCAACATGCTGTGGGCGCAAGGCTGTGGATGTTTTCAAAAAGCTCAAGGCCTTGGTGCCACTCAAGTTTACGGTTACAGCTGTTTCTAAGCATGCCTCTGGGAGACTTCTTCAGCTTCCTTACTAGTAGACTGCGTCTGCCAAGTTATTTCCGTCGTTCGGGTCCTCTCCCTCCTGCCGGTGCTGCAGCGGCCAGCGAAGAGAGTTGTGCACTTGCCAGTGATTCGCCCAGGCCACACTTCTCTGAACGTCCAGCGTCTGCTACAAACCCAAACCATGTGGAGGCAACTGAAGTTCTTTGTACGCACCTTGACTTGACTTTCGCTGTGCTTTTGACCCATTCATATTCTGCAGACGTTGATCACGTACATCCCCAATCTCTGCCGAGTCATGAAACCAGCAAACCACAAATCCTGACGAATGGTATGAGTTCAGCATGATTTCTGACACTGCAGTTTACCAACTAATTTCCTCTAGACGCCGACCCCACCCATACAGGTGGAGTGATTCCCGCGCCACCAATCCACCTCACTCATGTCGGACCGCCAACCGTTTTAACTCCTCCGGCGCCTTTCAAGTGTACAACATCCTCCAATATGGACACCATTATCGATCGCTTTAATAGATCCAAACAAAACTTGTTTGCGCTGATCATTGGAATTGACAACTACACCAACTGCCGAAAGCTATCCGGGGCAGTTGCTGATGCGAAAGCGATGAAGCAGTATTTGGAAGAAGTTCTCCGGGTACCTGAAGGTCACATCCGCATACTCTTTGACCACGATGCGACTCGTGATGCGATAATCACGGCCTTCGTGGCCTTGCGGGACGATGAACAGATCAAGGACGGGGATCCTATCGTGATCTTCTACGCTGGGCACGGGGGAGAACTCCCTACTCCGATGACCTGGACTTGGTGGGCTCCTGAAACCAAGATCCAGTGCTTACTCCCTCAGGATTATAAGAACTCCGACATCCACCCGATCCACCCGATTCCTGACCGCACGATTGGCGCCTTGGTCGAGAGTATTGCCACAGTGAAAGGAGATAATATCGTAAGTGATACACCAAGTCCCGTTTCTTTATCTAGTGACCATGATGTAGAGTATCATCTTTGACTGTTGTCATTCTGCTTCCGGGACTAGAGTCCACAACGAAGCCGGATATGTACATCGCACCGTCGAGCTTGATCACACCGTCCCTGATAACCTCGATCACGACATCTGGAAGGCTCGAGGTGGGAAAATTGCCCCCGGTTTCGCCCATCGTGGTCTCCAATCACACGTCCTTTTGGCTGCCTGTGGGGAGAAGGAGCTCGCTTATGAGTATGATGGCCACGGCCAATTCACTACTGCGCTTTTGGAGACGCTCAAAACCTGCGCTATCGATGACCTCACGTACAATGAAGTTCTGGAGCACATCCACCTCAGCAGGTATGAATACTCCAACTCTACAATGATTGTAACACTGATTCCATTCAATTCATCCAGGCAGAATCCTCATTGCGAAGGATTCAACCAGCATCGTATCATATTTGACGCGAGAGTGCCTGCTGGCAGGCAAGTTCGCCACTCGGTCCGCACCCTCGGTGGAGGTAAATATGACATTGGAGCCGGTTTGGCGCACGGTGTGTCGCACGGCGTCGAATTCACCCTGTATGGCGAGGAGAAACGAAGCCTGGGCGCCGTAGTGGTCGATGATGCTGCCGTAATCGAGGATTTCCAGACAGCGCTTACCGCGCCCCTGCATGTTACAAATGCGAAGTTCGCAAAGCTGGCCCGTGTTGGCAACTTACCTCTCTACCTGACTCCGGGAGGAGGCCTCTCACTGGTCCTTGAGGAGATGATTCGGCAAATGGATGCCAGGGGCACGAGCTCCCCCAACTTCCGGCTTGTCAAGGAGGTTAAAGAAGCGAAGCTGGAAGCAACAATGGAGAACGATCTGGTTGTTCTCAAAGTTCTGGATCAACAGTTGAAAGGGTTCGGACTGACAGACCTCTCCTTCAAGATTCCTCTCGATCGCCTTACTCATGCCATGAGCGCTGCCGCCCACTACTACTGGTACCTTGACCTCTCAAAGAAAAACAATCATATTGATACCAAGGATGGGGTGACCGTCGATCTCTACATGCTGAAGGAGTCGGAGACGGAATACGATGAGTATGGAATGGAAGCCCTTGTCCCAGTCGGACCAAGTTTCTATAGAAGGGATCCAAACGCAGAAACCTCGGACGTCATTGATTTTGTGGTCGACCCAGATGCACTGTACGGGATTAAAATCACGAACAAGACAACACGGGACCTATACCTAAACGCATTCTTGTTCAATAATAGCAGTTTGAGCATAGGTGAGCAAATTTGTTGATCGTTCGTTCACCCCTCGTTGATATTGTTTAGCTCCATACTACACGCAGACGAGCGTTGGCAACCCCGGAGCACCGCTCAAGAAGAATGCGGCATTCACAATGGGGTACGGGTCAGGAGGAACAGCCCCGTTTTCATATTCATTGGAGGATGACCAGCATGTCGACGTTGGCTACCTAAAGATTTTCTTCGCGACCCGACCCATCGACTTGTCCGACATTGTGCAGCCGCCGCCCTTTTCAACTGTGGACCCGCGATCCTGGATAAATGAAGCGCGCAAAGGGAAGATATCGCCATTCATGCCACCCTCCGGGCCCAAGGATACCTGGTTCACTCTTGACATTCCTGTTGTGCAGAGGGGGGAGAAGACGCCTGCCCCGAGGTAAGGTGCCGTCTCGTAGTCCAAACTGCTTTTGTCGCGGTCGTGTTTGCTTAATTGGATGGGCCGAGCCATGCCTACAGACCTATCGTTGGTGTAGCGGCGACGATGACATAGGAAATGGGATGTATAAGATACTCCGTGGACGAAAGCTCGACATACTCATGTACTTATGAGAGTGACCTAAGCAGCGGGTGGCGGTGTCCTGAGATTGGGCCCGGAACCCTTCTAGTCAACATCCTTGTACCAGTGAGGAACTCGTCGACGTTGACGGACTTGGGCGTGCGTTTCGCTCCGGTGCTGCTGTCCGATTTTGGAGACTCCGTCATTGGTGGAATACGTGATGAGGAACGACATAAGGATTGCCTCCTGAAGGGCGGAGAGAAAGGCGAGCCGGGTCACGGGGATGTGATGTGATAACGTCCGACACTTTCAGGCTACGCTGGTCCGCAAGTAGAGATGGCATGTTTTTTATGTCCATTCAGATCACCGTTGGTAGAAGCCTATCGGTGGTTCTCAGGACGGTCCCTGTCAATGAATTCGATTACTTCTTGAAAGGAGGATATGATGAGTACGTTCATTCCTCAATACCAGAAAAGAGGACAGGAGTGGTTGGTTCTACTCATAAGCCGCTATGATCGACGAGGTAGAAGTATAGTAGAAGAACTCGCGGGGATGGGTAGAGCTCAGGCTGCGAGTCGGTGGAGCAGATGTTGCTGTAGCGGCCCCTGGCGATTATGTTGGTGGTCTATACGTCCTGACTTGAGCCTTCTTCGCGCCAAGTGCTGCCTAGCATTTCACAAAACGCCTCATCTAGCGTCTCAGTGGTGCCGGGATATGCGGTCAATGTGTCGAGGCGCTTGATCGAGTTTCGGGTGCGTGGATGAGCTGCAGCAAGACGTCGGGGAAGAGTAAAAGGTGCCCCACCTTGACGAATACGCGCGAGCGTACCGACGGCGTAGCGGAGGCGTGTGGTGTCCCCGCAGAATTGGATGTTGGCGCAGTAGCGGTCTCGGTACTCAAAGTGTCCGATTCCAAGCGCGTCGAACCCCCTGGCAACCCTGTTCTCGCTCGTCCGTCCCTCTACAACCTGGCTTTGTCTTCCACGCCTTCCCCACTCCTCGTCACGACATGTCCACCCTCTTCTGCGCCCTCGGGCTCACGCTCGTCAGCGTCCTCAGCAACCTCGAAGTTCGAACAACACAAGTACCACCACCATTCCCATCCACCGCTGCGAATTCAGCATCACGATCCCATGCACGACGCCCGTCCCCACCGCACCCGCCCGCACTGACGGCGCGTGGGACGATAGTCACCAACTGCAAGAGCGCGTCCTTAAGGGATGTCGCGCTTCATCAACGTGTCTGAGCCTGCCAGGGGGCCTGCGTATGGGATTGGGTCACGGTTGAGATCGGGAGAGTACGTCATGATGAACCGTCAAGCGTGACCTATGTATCCGACGAAGCACCCAGCAACGCAAAGTAGGTCGTGGGCGATGTTTGGTTCGAGCATTTTGCAGCTGTATCCCATGTCGAAGGCAAGGGATACAGGAGACGGTGGCGACGAGGAGCGTCGACCGATGATGCCCAACAAACCTCACAATGAGATTGAGTGCACCGGAGTGGGAGAGGTCGAGACCACCGAGTTGACACTATTGAGAGGCGTCGGCGAGGGCGCGAGCAGCATCAATGGCGACTCGATCGTCGACTAGGGAAGCCTGACGAGCCACCCGACGAGGCCTAAGTGGCATCCGGAGACCTTGAGAGCGTGCAGGTGAGCCAGGGGTGCGATCGAGGTGTGACGGGTCCCGGACGTACCAACGGGATATTGATCAAGGTGTGTTTGCGTCGCGGTGTCATCGTTTGCTGATCGAGCATGCGCTAGCTCGATATCATCATGGGCTCAATGAAGCTGGTCGATCAGTTCGAGTGGGACCCTGAGAACCAGGATGTATAAATGTACCTGATTCTGAGGAATCCGTCTAGAGGTCCTGGACGCACTCTACTACGCTGGCGCCGACATCGGTTTGTTTACTACCTTAACCTAACCGCACAACGGACAGTTGTCACACGTGTGTGAATATCCTGACCATGCTGTGTGTTTTCTCGCTATGACTTGTTATGCCAAGTCACGCGCGCTATCAATACATGCTCTCGTTGCAGTTTCGCTGTGGAATCTGAAGACCAAAACTTTGTACAGACATGTACGGAGGTGTACAGAAGTGACGACAACATGCCAACATTGTCAACCCGAAGGCAAGTCATTCGAATGGATTGACCCTCTCACCGTTCTCAGGCTCTTGCTGAACGATGACGACCTGTTTTGTGACGAACTCCTCCTGAGTACCTCGAAGATTCCCTGGTCTGTCTCTGTCACATTTGCGAGTCAGTGCACCGTTCGAACCATTTTTGACTAGAGAAAATTATTCAATGACCACGCGCAGCAGCAGAGGAGTGACTGACCTCGCCCCTCGCAACATCATATCATCAGAGACGCCGGCTCATAGAGTCACGGGTTCGAGTCCCGCAATTTTAATAGGGACAACAGTACATAGTCAGTATGTCCCCTGAAGTGCCGTCAGCCAACAAGACACCTAATTTATCTGCATCGCGATAAATTTCGTCTATGTATTCGGCAGCACCAGAGGTGAGCAACCTTGCAGCAAGTAGCGTGCAGGGCAAGCAGCTCGCACGCAGGAACCGGAAGATTTTCGGGATCCGAGGTTGAGAATTCAACAAATTGGCGCACGTTGGGGTGGAGTTTCAGACCAAACCACTTGACTTCATAACGATCTTCATGAGACTGTAGTGAAACGTTACCCGATGAGTGTTGTGGCACCAAAAATACGCAGCAATACCAAAACTTGCCGTGGCTTCGAAGTATAACATCAGCCGATCAAATGCCTCGTGGACATTGGATTCTACAGAGATGACATTGGTCAGGGAATGAACATTCTCCTCATTGAACCTGTTGATGTCATAACCGAACCGCTTGAGAACGGCCAGTACGGAAGCGGGATAGTCAAGCTAGGCATCTAGACGTGAGTTCCTCGCTAGTGTGAGCACCTGTGGCCACGCACCTTGGTATTCTCTTTAGATTTAGGTTCCACACCAAAGTACGTAGCCTCTGGAATAACATGGGCACACTGTGTATAGACTCCAACGGTCGTCGGATCAAGTCGGGCGATGATACACTCGGGGGCTCTACAGCCAAGTATACCCGTTACGACACATCTCCAATTGTCTCGAACGAGGGCCTGCGAGGCGAGCAGTGAGAAAGAGGGATGAGTAATAAAGTTGCGGTCGTTCACTGACGCGATCTTTGGCATCCTTGTGATTCTTTGGGGCCTGGGTGATGTCGACCTTCACCTGATCCTTTACGACCTCAAAGGAGGGCCTTGAGGGGTATTCGCTGAGTTTCGGCGTTCGACCTCCGTACCTCTTGACTGGACAAGACGGAAGATAGATTAGCATGCGGAGAGTGAACATGGCAAATGGAGAATCCACAAGGTAAGATGACGTTACGTTCAAAGAATGCACCGACATCGGTGAGGTCGCTGCTGTGCTTTGCGCGAGTGTATGCACTTGGTGACTTCAAAACGAACATCCCGATTGGGTGCATGGAGCAGCAAGAAGCCAAGAATCCTGACATAGCGCAGCTTGTCCTCGAATGCGGCGAGTTCCTCTTCGTAATCGAGGCAAATATTGTATGCGCTGAGGTTACCGGAATCCTCGTCGGCGATACCTTGGACTTCAGGAGAGTCAACCTTCGGAAGGGGAGTAGGCATAGCGCAATGTGAGTTGAGTACACTTGTTCCAAAATTGTGACATGTGATGGCGTGTGACGCCACTGACGTGGTTGGCTGCAGGTATACCTGCGTTAGTCTGAGACTACCCGTCCACAGCCCCTATGTACCCGTACCCACTGTAACCCACCCGACGCCAACTTGCAGGTTATCCAAACCCCCCATTCGCTACCTATTACTTATTTTTGGGCTATGAATGCATTCACTGTAAGTCGCCACTTCACTCCTCAGCGCCCCTTAGAGTGGTGCTGACACGGAGCCTATTATCGCGGTAATCGAGTTTCTTTTGGACGGCCGCTGGTGAAATCAAATATGGTACCGTCCAATCCACAAGCCGTCTCGCTGATGCTAAGTAATTAAAATCGTGTCTCCGAAACGTCGCAGTCACCTTGCCAACACTAACCCATTCACCCATTTGCATCACTAACCCTCGTCGATTGTGCGTAGCAAATGAATGTAGTATCACTCACGATGTCGAGCAAAAAAATCAATGTCGGGCTACCCCGCACCGGTTATATCCAAACTTCACTCGCCCACACAACGACGGATGTCGTCTCCTCGCAGAAGTATATTCCTAGGGACCGTTAGTCCCACGAAAGGTGCCAAAACTAGCCAGCCCCGTCTCTGATATTTCTACTTCTGAAATACCACTGCCGATCGGCGATATCCCCGCCACATCCTCGCTGAACATCGTTAGCCAACTTCATTTATATATATAAAAAGGACTCATATTCGTCCTCCTCCCACCAAACTCTCGTTCTCAAATTTCCCCGTGTGGGAAAGGTCACCGGAGACCTCCACTGTGTCCTACGGATAGCCTTCTTCGGCTTCTTGAGCGCCTATACTCCGAGCTAAGTGACGAGGCGATGCTACAGTTGACAGATAAGATGTTGCACGTGAAACCGATTAATTTGTTTGCGAGGCCTTTCGCGACGCAACTACACCCCTTCAACCACCTCCACCCCAGTAGGACATGTCGTTGTTGTCGGACATAGTAGGGTTTGGTGATGACTTCGTCCTAATGTCAGGGAGTCCTAATCGCACACGAGGCTGCGCTGGATACGAAGCATATTGGCAACCTAAGCCACGAAGGACGTGACGGAAATAAGAAGGGGACGAACTGGGAAAAGGGACCAAGACGAAGATAACAATGCTAAATAGAAAGAGTGCCAATCATATGATGGAGGGAGGGAGGCCAAGCACGACAACCGAGTGACAGGTGGCAACGGTGAGTATCATGACGGCTGTCCGCCAACAACTTGAATTAATGACGCTCACACTGCTTTACGCCACTTTGTCCTTCAGGGTGTATTACCTACTTGGTCGGGCAATAGAAGGGATGTTCATGGTTTGTCCCAAGTCTTAAAGGAAATGGTTGGTCTGCCAGAGGTGTAACTCTTCCGTGACCCCAACTTTCGACACCTCCTCGCTTTCCTCCTGTTTCACCTTTCTTCGCTTGTCCCTCGACAACTAAACATTACCTTTTCTCTACTACAAGGTCATGCTCTCCGACCCACAGTCTGCTTTGGAGCTTATCCAGCAATATAACTATACATCGGGTACGGTCACCCACATTCCCGGTCTAAGACTACTCAATCCCAGAGACCAACACAGTCGTGATATTCAGTGTTGTTGGATATGACTATAGTGAGAGCTTCCCCGTGCACGTTCTCCTTCTCGTTTTGAAGTGACCATTGCAATTCTATCACTGGCGCTCCATTGACAGTCCTCACATTTTCGAGAGAGGTATTTTATTTCGTTTCCAGAGTCAGACCTGAGTTGGAGTCGTTTGATGCGGCTAATGATTATAAAGATGGACTACGTTTGGGTAAGGAAGAGATAGTTATCAGCCGGGTACTGGCATATCACTAACAGCACCACAGCGCAGACCCTTCACTTGGGTCTCTGCACTGTTTGTTGTCGTATGTGCTCGGCCTCATGAGACTGTACGTGTCCCAAGCTGATTGCTTCGATAGGTTCGCTATCTCGGGCTTTGTTGGGCTATGTAAGTCTATGGTTGCCATGACGCATATTCGAAAACATGGCTAACCCTGAATCCATTTTCAAGTATGCTTGCACTCGGTACGTTCGAGTATACTGGTCACGTGTCAAGGTTGATTAGACTGACCAGGTAACATTCGCAGTTGGTAGTTATTTTGTACCCAACCCTGTCCAAGTCAGTGTTCCTGCCCTACGTATAATACACCATTCACTGACATGATCATGCACTGATAGACGTACACGCCTCACCCCCGTATATGCTGTAATGTTGACGATCAAATAGGTGTAAGCGCACCCATTTACAGTTCTCAGCACCGGAATCAGATATGGATACTTATTATTCCAAAGGTACTGTGATGTCTCACGTGAGTTATTGGGGATATGGTTTGTTCCTCACTGCTGCCGATCGTGAGTTGCGATGGTCCCCAATTTACTTTCCCCCTCAGTATTGACTTGTATCGCAGTGATGATGGTTCTGCGTGTTTATGCGATGTGGAACCGATCCAGGATAATCCTCAGTATCCTCTTGTTCATTTATGTGTCGCAAACCATCATCATCATCGTTTGGAATGGTATCTACACCAGCCCCGATAACATCTCAGGTGCGTCTCAGATTAAATTGGAAGTCCTGATGGAATCAAATAGTCCTATCTCTTCTTCTCCACCTCCAGTGACAATCGTCGAAGTCTTCAACTTCACATTTTGTACCTACTCGTATAACATGACATCCTCCTTTGCGACATACAGAGAAATTCCCCGATTTGTTCTCGGAACTACTATGCTAATTCTCGCTGTCATCCCAACCTTCAAACACCTGGTCGAGATGTATAAATTAACGAAGCACTGGCAGATTAATCGGACCATGAAGCTACTCATGCGGGAAGGAGTTCTTTATTTCGTCGTGTAAGTTTTACTTTGCCCCGTCTGTCATTTCTGTGTCCATCGTTCGCCCTCGCCCTCACTCCCGTAATTGTCTAAAAAAGAAAACTAACCACCGGGGTACCTTCCCTGTACTAGGAATATGGTTTTCAACATCCATGCGTTAATCCAACCCGGGGTTCCAACCGTCGGATGGATGCTC
>JBBPNN010000718.1:0-17227 GCA_038090935.1 Hortiboletus campestris | reverse complement strand
TACCCTTTAAACCTCTCTGCACCAGGATGAGATCGGGATACAACTTCAAAGGTACTGCGGTGTTTGTGGTAGGTGATTGGGGGTACATATTGTTCCTCGCTGCTGCCGATCGTGAGTGGGCATGCTCCCCAGCTTAGTTTCCCTTTGTTGACTCGTATGACAGTAGTGATGATCCTACGTGTTTATGCAATGTGGAATCAATCCAAGAGAATCCTCGCTATTCTCCTGTTCATTTATGCGCCAGAAATCATCTTCTCCATTGTCTGGGAATGTATCTACAACAATACGAACGGGGCCGGTATGTTTCAGGCTCAATTGGAAGTCCCAATGCAATCCAAAGCAATAACCCTACCCTCTCACGCTTTTCTCCAGTGACAGTCTCCCAAATTTTCAATTACAAAAGTTGCAACTACTCTCTCAAAGGATCACCCCCGCAGGCAGATAGAGCAATTCCCCGATTTGTTCTTGGGGTTGCACTGATGATTCTCTCTCTCATTCCAACCTTGACACACATGGTTGAGATGTACGGGTTTACGAAGCGCTGGCAGACCAACCGACTCATGACGCTACTCGTCAGGGAAGGAGCTGTTTATTTCGTTGTGTACGTTCAGCTCGTTTCATTTCGTCATTTCTGTATGTCCATCATGATCGTTCGCCTTTGTCTTTGTCTCAAAGATCACACAAAACTAACCACCCGAACGCTCCCCCGTTACACTAGGAATCTGTATTTCAACATCATTACTGCAATTACACTACCGCCCAACATATTCTTGACGTTCCTGAACTCCCTCTCTTATTCGCTTTCATGTGCTATCATGCCTCGGTTCATCATCACTATACGTGAATCGTATGATCGAGATCTTCGAAGTCGAGAGCAAGGGATCGACACCGGGTTTGGGGTATTCTCACACCAGACTGCCAGTGGAAACGCGGATTTGTCTACGATGGCTTTCGTGAATGTCATCACAGAGCGGGGTCAGACGTTGGAGCGTGACGCGGGGGACGCGAGGGCGAATCGACTTGACGCGCTTGGAGACCGTGTGCATCAGGTTTGATCGAGGACATTGGCCGAGGGATGTAAGGTAGCGAATGGTAGTGCTTTTCAGAAGATGACTCGAATGTTTGGTTACTTCAATACATTCCCTATAGTACGTCCTGCGTTCTGGACTGAATGTAGATATCGAGGAAACAAACGAAATCTGGCGCCCGTCGCGGGTTTGTATGGGGTTCGGTATGATCCACGTGTGTGCATTTACTGGCACAAGTATCGGGTTTTCTCCCGACGCAGTGCCTGTAATACTGTAGGGACGAAACGGTGTAGGCTGTCTTCAGCCGATGCCAACCGATCCACCAATATAAAGTCCGATATGTCGCACACGTCATGGTCCTTCGCTTTCCCGGTGCCGTCGATTTTACACGCGTAGAACCCCGCCTCTGTGTAACCTTGAGAGTCCAGGTCAGCACATTCCATAGAAGAAATATGGACCACCGTACACTAAGGCGGAATGCCTGGGGCGAGACGTTCAGTGACCAGTGGTGGGGGTTGACGAAGAGATAATGCTAGACTTACTTGTTCGGCTGTTCAAGATGCGTTGACGATCAAGCAGTTGATGCCTGATACCGTACCTGCTGGATGATGAAGCTTCTCGTGTTGTTCCATTCTAGGGGAAGTGGATCGAGCCCAGGCGAATATGAAGGAGAACAATGCAGGTGAGTAGCCAACGCAACACTGGCAGGTCGACATTGGTCACGGTTGTTCGGTCGGCGGTAAGGGCGTTCAACAAGTTATTGCAGGAGGGAGATTGAACGATACAATCTTTCATGGGTCATCCTGACATGTTAGTCACTTCCGTCGCCGTTTTCTTCGATTGAACTGCGTAACGTGAGCTGAGTTTTGAGTAGACCAGGTTACCCACCCACGAAAATCTGTACTTGGAGTCGTTGCTGATCATACGAGGAAGTCGAGGGTCTACCTCGACCGACTAGTACCGTGACGTGCAGCCGCAGGAAGTCATTCGATTGTGAAAAGGTTGGATGGGACCCGTGACGGCGTTGGCGTAATCGGAGTCGAAGACAGAATAGTATGCGAAGTTCGAATACGAACACGTACGACACGACTCGGACCTACCTTGCTGTTTGGTGAACTTGCTCTTCACGGCTCCGAGTCCTACTACTGTACTACGGTACATTCCGTGTTCGACGATGCGCGTGGGTTTCAGGCATTGAGAAACGCAATCAACGTGGTACAGCAAGGCATTGTCTGTTCGCCACGCATGCTTTGCGAGGGGTTGGTGTCTAGTGTCGATTCACAGTTGCAGGCGAGCCAGGTGTGTTCTCCAGTGGCACTCCAGTTTCGTGCACCTGATCTTGTTTCCTTTATTCTACGCTAGCCCTCCTAGTGTAGTCTCCTCTCATCCAACTCGGACGGCACTCAGACCGCCCGAGAAAAAACCTTGCCTCTGTATTCCCGCATGTGCTCACTTTTCGTTCTCGTCTTTTTGAATGGGAAGGGGTTGTCCCCAACACCATGTCAAAGCCTCGAAGGCTTCCATCGCCCACCCCTCCACTGACCTCGTGAAATAGGCTTTCCGATCCATTCACCCCCCGCCAAGTCCATCAGCTCCTAAATCGCTTGTGCAGGCATGTTTGCCTGGTATCTTAACCGTCTCCTGCGGATCACGTTCTCGCGCATCTCTACCATCAACGTCTCAGGCGAATCAACGACACGACGTTACGGTCGACCAATTTCCAAAACAAGAAGTCTCCGTGCGCGAATCCAACAGATTTATTTGCGGGGCCTTCCATGAAGGGGTTATTCCACCGCAACTGCTTTCAACAACATCCCAGCTCCATTCATATCTGTGTCTTTCCTCGGTCGATGCATTACAGACAAGAATATTTGTGTACTGCCGTTTATGTTCGTCGCCCAGGGTATACATGAGATCGGAACGGCGCCGCACTCTATCAGGGCGTTCGAGGATACCAAGGTATGCCGTCCACTCTCGAACGTCCATTCTGACATTGATCCTTCTTCCAGCATTCTCAGGGTTTGTTTGGGCTCGTTTGGGTTCTTATATGTCTTCCCCATCAATATGACGGTTACCCAGCTGAGAGACGCTTGAAATGAATCAACCCGGTCCCGACAGGCGCCATGAAGCATAAGGACACGAAAGTCTCGCAGTTCTGGCAAGCGAAGCATGGCTTCATATACCCTGTACATACTCCTCCCACGTCCTGGCCACATGGCCACGAACATTGCAGCGACTCTCAAGACCGGAGGAGATTCGTTTATGAATGTCTGAGGGTTGACCTTGACGGTACCGGTGGTCTTGACAGTGGCGCTCTGGGTGAAGGGATGAGGTTAGACGCATCCCGATTATTTATTCACATCATGATGTGTACCTGAAACTGCGTTTCCTCCAGACCCCCATGCGAGCGCCATCAGAAGTGATCACACCAAGACCACATGTACTGCAGTCGTGTATGTTGACTGCGACGAAGGAGATAGAAATTTTGGGAACATTGCGGCCCAAATATGGAACAAGAGTCTATACGATGTCGATGTCGCCCACTGCGGAGCCGACTTCCTTCGGAAATGACAATCCACTCTGCACACACGAGGACGCGGTGTACATTCACTCGTGGAGTTATCTTCCCTGGCTATCCATTCTCTGGATGGGGACGTTCGTGTCAGGAAAGGTCGTGGTTCTTCATTGAGTATCCTCCCGCACAGAGTAAGAAGCCTTGAGGTTCCTTAGCCAAGCACTACGATGAACCAAAAACACAGGGTGGCGTTCAAGTCATCTTTCCGTGCTGTACGAACAATCTCTTGGTTCGTTGTTCGCCCATAATGATGCTCGCACTGCCTTGCGCGGCTCACTTTGTCCTCCATACAGTATTTCCGACTTGATCGGGCCTTGGAATGTAGGTCCATGCTTGGTCCGAGGTCTTGAAAGAAATGGTTGGTCTGCCGGGTATAACTACCCTGTGACTCCAACCTTCGACACCCCCAAGTCACTCTCCTCCCGTTTCACCTTTCTTCGCTGGTCACTCGACAACTAGACAATACCATTTCTCTTCTACAAGGTCATGCCCTCCGACTCGCAGTCTACTTTGGAGCTTATCTGGCAATATAACTATGCATCGGGTACGGTCACCCACATTCCCGGTCTAAGACTGTTTAATCCCCTAGACCAATACAGTCGTAATGATCACTGCTGTTGGATATGATTATCGTGAGGGCTATTCCGTGCATGTTCTTCTCGTTTTGAAGTAACCATTGCGATTCTATCACTGGCGCTCCAGTCCTCACATTTTCGAGAGAGGTATTTTAATTCGTTTCCTGGTCTTCGGAGTCGTTGGATGGCTAATGATTACAAAGATAGACTATGTTTGGGTAAGAAAGAGTTTGTTATTGGTCGGGTACCACGTCACTGACAACACCACAGCGGAAACCCTTTACTTGGATATCTGCACTGTTCGTTGTCGTATGTATAAAGCCTCATGGGACACCCTGTCGCTGCACGTGCTCCACACTGATCGCTCCGATAGGTTCGTTATGTCGGACTCTGTTGGGCTATGTACGTCCATCGCTGCCACGCACATTCGAAAACATGGCTAATTCTGGATCCATTTTCAAGCACGCTCCCACTCGGTACGTTCGAGTATACTGACCACATGCGAAGGTTGATTAGACTGACCAAGACATTCGCAGTTGGTACTTCTTTTGTACCTGGCCTTGTCCAAGTCAGTTTTCCTACCCCACGTATCACTCGTCCTTCACTGATGCATGCACTGATAGACGTACGCACCTCACCCCCGTAATATACTGTCATGTTGACAGTCAAATAGGTGTAAGCCCACCCATTACAGTTCTCAGCACCGGAATCAGATATGTATGTTATTCCAAAGGTACTGCGTTGTCTCAAGCAAGTTATTGGGGATATGGTTTGTTCCTCAGTGCTGCCGATCGTGAGTTGCAATGGTCCCTAATTTAGTTTCCCTCTGCATTGACACGTATCACAGTGGTGATGATTCTGCGTGTTTATGCAATGTGTAATCGATCCAAGAAAATCCTCAGTATCCTCTTGTTCATTTATGCGACGCAAACCATCATCACCTTTGTTTGGGATGGTATCTACACCAGCCCCGATGACATTTCAGGTACGTCTCAGACTAAATTGGAAGTCCTCATGGAATCAAATAGTCCCATCTTTTCTTCTCCACCTCCAGTGACAATCGTCGAAGTTTTCAACTTCACATATTGTACCTACTCATATCACATAACACCCACCTTGGCGACATACAGAGAAATTCCCCGATTTGTTCTCGGAACTACTCTACTAATTCTCGCTGTCATCCCAACCATCAGGGAGTCGGTCGAGATGTATAAATCAACGAAGCACTGGGAGATTAATCGGACCATGAAGCTACTCGTGCGGGACGGGGTTCTTTATTTCGTCGTGTGCGTTTCACTTTGCCCCGTTCTGTCGTTTCTGTGTCCATCGTTCGCCCTCGCCCTCACTCCCGTCTTTCTCTCAAAAAGAATACTAACCCCCGGGGCGATTTCCCCTACACTAGGAATCTGCTTTTCAATGTCCACGAGTTGATGCAACCCGCGGCTCCGACCGACGAATGGATGATCTACCTGGACATCCTGAGTTATTCACTCTTATGCGCCATCATGCCTCGGTTCATCATTGGCATACGTGAAGCGTACGCCCGTGAGCGTCGTAACCGATGGCAAGGCATCGACACCGGATTCGGAGTGTTTTTGCAACCCAGTCCCAGTGAAAACACGGCCGTGCCTGCGATTGCACTAGGAGATGGAGTTGTCGGTCCTGAGGAGGGTCGGGCGGTGGATGGTGATGCGGAGGAGTCGGAGGCAATTCAGCCCGAAGTGGCCGGGGATGTTGCGTGTCGAGCATGATCGAGTACTTGGGTCGACGGCCGAGACTTGAGTTCAGCGCTGAGCACTGAATAACGGCATGCGGAGCGTGCTTCCAACAAACATGTGTCTATTCAGCCAGTTATCTACGTGTCATTGTGTTTTTGAAGTTGCGCCGATCGTGTTGTGTTGTTCACGAAAGGAGAGTACAATGACGGTGAATCGGGTAGAGGGGGGGAGAGGTTTTGCGACCACGATTTTGAGATCGTCTGCCTTCGGCAAAGAGAAATGGGTACACGCAGATCCGGGCCCTGATGCTTTGGTGGCGGGCTAATGCGACAGAGAGGAGGCAAAGTGATTCCAAGCATTGGCCGAGACCCGCAGTGAGCTCACTGAAGGAAGTGAAGAGTTGGAACCTAAGGGCTCAACTGTGAGCAGCCACGGACGAAGGGAGCAAATAAATGGGGAGAGATGATTTCACTGGTAAGTACCTCGGTCTGTGAGCCTAAAACGATCCACTATTTCAAAGGAAGAAGATCGTGAACATTGTCGCAACGCACGCCAGACAGCGTAGAGAGCGCGTCGAAGGATGGTCCCTGTGAGTGAGGGCGCGTGTTTGATCGCTCCGTCCGACCTAAAAGGAGGATATTCATTCCCTGATACCAGTAATGAGGACGGAAGAGTGGGTGTTCCTACTAATGAGCTTTGATGGGCGCGATGGGGTGGCAGAAGTGTAGTAGAAGAACTCGCAGGGGATGGGCAGAGCTGAGGAAGGATGTTGCGAGTCGGCGGAGCAGACGTTGCTGTAGCGGGTCCTTGTGATTGTTTCTGGTAGTGCATATGTCCTGACTTGGGCCTTCTTTGCGCCAAGTGCACCCACCATCTCGCAAAACGCCTCACCGACTCCGTCTCAGTGCTGCCGGGATACGCGGTCAACGTGTTGAGGCACTTGATCGAATTTCGATTGGCGTGGATGAGCTGCAGCGAGACATCAAGGGAGAGTGAAAGGTCGCACAGCTTGACGGATACACACGAGCGTATAGAGGAGGCGTGGTGTCCCCGCAGAATTAGACGTTGATGTCGTAGCGGCCTGGGTGCTCAAAGTGTCCGACGCCTCGCAAGCCCCCCGGAAACTCTGTTCTCGCTCGTTTCGGAACACCCTGGTAGAGATATGGCTTTGTCTTCCACCCCTTCCCCACTCGTCACGACATCTTCTCCCTCGTCTGCCTCCTCGGGCTCACGCTCGTTGTTCTCTTCACCAACCTCGAACAGCACCAGCACCACTACCATTCCCACCCACCACTGCGGATTCACCATCACGATCCCCTGCACGACGTCCATCCCCACCACGCACACACCCGCATCGACAGAGGAAGAGCGCGTTCGTAAAGGATGCCAACACGTTGCGCTTCGTCAGCGCGTCTGAGCCTGGGGGGCTTGCGTGTGGAATTGGGGTCGCGATTGAGATCATTGCTAAACCACGAATACGTTCTTCCTCTCCCTTCTTTTAGTACATTCTTCTCATCCTCCTCGGCTGGATTCATCACTACGTCATAAGCAGAAACTGGGCTTGCGAAGGTCTTGGAGGTCGGACATCCGCCTCATCAGTGATCTTGATGGTCATCGCATTGGACGAAGTATACAATTCGATGCGTTCTAATTTAGACCCGATTATTTATTCGCAAGTGTCACTGAAGACGTTTTCATGGCAGCCGAAGGATCAGAGAGGGATAGTGAGCATATGTTCACTCCTCGGCACAAGCAAAGGGACTAACGCAGACAGGGATGCGAGGGCCCTGCTCAAGGATCTGATGGCACGCGACGAGGCGGAATTCCAGCAGGCGAACAGGCTGGAAGTAGGGAAGCGCAGAGATCAGCCAGGACCGAATCATTCAGAGTCGGCAGAGCGGACATTGCTGTGAGCGGGTCTTGTCGTAGGGCCACTGTCTCGATGGTCTAACATCCTGACTCCGGCTTCTCAGATTGACTCGGCGAAATAATCGCTTCAGACCCTTGAGTTGGACTACCTTACAATGTTGCATTTTGACTGGACAACACATTAGAATGCTGCCATGCCACGCGTAATAGCAACAGGGCAACCCTCGGATACCCGAGTTCGTGCTTCCACGACGTGTGGTCGCAAGACTCACCCACCCACGCTGTAGCGGCCCTCGGGGAATGCAATCAATGCGTCGATTTCCACAATAGCCCCGTGGAAATGTTCTCAACACGGAAACAAATCTCACAAGCCGTCAAGAAGTTCGCCGAAGACGATCTCTACACTTTGTACGCGGAATTCAGAAGACGAAGCATATGCATAGGTAAAATAAATATCCGAGTCGCTGTTCAAAATACCACCATCTCACCCCGATTTCTATGCAAAGCCCTCGATCAAACCCGATGCGAGCCATCTCCCAACATTTCGAGTTGAATCGCCTCCGAGTTGTCCGCGTCACCCTCCACAACCTTATGCGTTCCATCTCCCAACTCCCCCAGTTGAATCGTCCCCGAGTCCCCCCCCACTACCTGACCCCGACCCCGACCCTGCCCCGTCGCGACATCCACAAGTGCAATGGTAGACACCGCTGCGTTCTCACTGGCAATGGGTTGTGACAACACGCCGAATCCTGTGTCGATCCCCTGCCAGCGAGCACGGAGGTCATGGTCATACAGCTCTCGTATGCTGATGATGAACCGAGGCATTATGGAGCATACAGTTGTATCACCAATCAAGGTCAGGAATAGAAGCCAAGTACTACTTATTGTGGTGTCACTGTTGGAGTAGACCACAGTGATATTGAAAAGTGTATACCTAGAAGTACAGGAGAAAACATCTGGGTGGTTAGTGTTTGTGCAGGTACTCAAGGGGAAGATTTGCAGGAGAATTCGATGGCAATGAGGGAAATTGAAATTGCAGGAAAAGAGAAGACATACGCAAGGAAATAAAGAATTCCATCTCCCATGAGTTGTTGCATGTACTTGTTAGGCTGCCACTGCTCAGTTGCCTTGTACATCTCAATTGACTGCTTTGCAGTTTGGATGACAGCAAGAATGAAGAGCATAACCTGAAGGGCCAATCGTGGGATTGCAGCATACAAGGTCATTAGGGATGGGGCATTAATGAATGAAGCACTGCAAGCAGAGAAATTAAGAACTTGAATGATTGTAACTGGAGGAAAGGGCAGTAAGAGATGGAGGGGCACCTGTGTGAGATCCCAGTTAAGCTGCAGTTTATTTGGAGACACACATGAAAGGTGGGTATTAGGATTGTAGTAGATCCCTAGAAAAACTAAGGTAACAATAATCTGTGGCACATAAATGAATAGAAGAACACAAAGAATCCATCTGGATTGTTTCCACATGGCATATACCCGCAGGATCATCACCACTGAAATTTGAGAGCATGGTTTGAAGGGGAAATGTAATTTAGTAGTAATTAAAGTAACTCACAATCAGCAGCAGAAATGAATATTAGGAATGTCCAGGCAGTTGCCAGATAGATTGCAGTGCCTTCAGAATATCCATGCCTCATAATTATATTGTAGAGGGCAGGATATTAGTGTGCTTACACCTATAGAAATGTTATTAATACAGTTGACAACAGAATCTAGACACATACATCTATCAAAGGTAAATCATAATTACATAACAGAAGTAATGCAATATAAGAGCTCACTTTTACTGGATTAGGTGCAAAGGTAATTCCCCCTGCAAATGGATTGATTAGCCTGATTTATCTCCAAATCTAAGTCAGAACACACAAAGACTTGGAAGACTTGAACATGGATTCATTGTCAGTTGTGCAATTATAGCAATAACAGACCTACATGATCCAAAAAAGACCAAAATAGCGGATCTATAGAATTGTCAACTTGAACTTAGAACACATGCAATGTGGGCCTTGCTAGTACATACCAGAACAAACATTGTGGAGATCCTGGTCCAGGGTTTGTGCTGTGGGGCTGTAAGGGACTTACTCCTTGCTTGATAATTGTAGCCTCCTTACCCAGATATTGTGTACCTTTAAATGTTGTCAGTCAACAAATAAGATGTGAAAAGCAAAATAACATACCTCTCTTGGGAAGGTGAGGACTAGAGGTTAAGTGCATGCTTAGTTCATTTTGAGATGGCTAGGCACAATGCATCATTCACCATAATCATACAGAACAGCAGTGACAGCAGCAACTGTGTTCAAGCTGATCTATAAGATTGATCATATCAAAGACATGAATCACTATACAGGATACATAGTCAGTCATCCAGAGGAGCACCAAACTTGAAGTAGACTGTGAGTTGGAAGACATGCTAGGTATACTGGGAGAGGTAAACAGGACTGTTTGACTGTTCAATGGCAACCAAAGATTGAGAGTCAAGGTGAAGAAGGTTAGGAGTTGTCTGGGCTCGGATTCCCCTGGGATTATATCTTCTACCCGGCAAATTAACTATTTGCGTCGAGACTTGTTCGGAAGAAATACGGACCTCCATCATTTGACAATTACGCAATGCATCATGGAGGTGTAGTGTAGCAGAAAGCAATGCGAGTGCGTGCGCAGTGATCGAAGTCGTTGGCTGATGCCTCGGCAACTAAAAATAAACTAGGTGATGGACATCAGCAGTGCCTCCCTATCAACGACACTCAAGCTGCCCTCGTTTATGGCCACCTCACGTTAGTGATACCGAGAACCACCGTTGCTTCTACTAGTGGTGATCTGGGCACTATCATCAAGAAGCATGTTGCGGCGTGAGTGGGTCAGTGTCAGGAAATTGAACCTGTGAAGGCTTGCGCACCTCTGGGTTCAGCCTGAGGGTCCGATGATGCTGGGACCAGAACATTGTGAAGTAGTCCGACTTTGGAGACACGATTGCTTCACTTGGTCTTTCCGACGTCAGCGCGAGAAGGCCCAAGTAAGAATGACAGACCATCGAGACAATGGTCCTACGCCAACACCCGCCCACAGCAACGTCTGCTCTGCCTGCTCTGTCCTTCCTCCAACCTTTTGCATGTTCGTCCGCTAGACTTCTGCCTCATCGTGCACCATGAAGTCCTCCAGCAGGACTACCTTCTCTGTCACTCTCTGCGTCAGTCCCCTCCTTTTTTCTGGCACAGGGGCACGAATGTGTTTATCACATCCACCTCTGTTTCTTTTTCTGATCTCGTGCAGACTACTACCGCCTTCTTCTGCCGTGGAGACAGAGTGAACCATCAAATACCCACCTCCATTAACGGGGACCGTACTTCGACACACCCTCCACATCGGGGTTGTCCCTGGGATGGCGGCTTGAGTGACGCCTACTAGTATGAATAAAGGATCAGGTCTGAATTTGACCGTCGGAATGCGTCCTTTCATCCAACATTTTCGGTTATCTCCTACGTCCTGGTGATGCCAATGTCCAACCTTCAGGGCCATTGTTGACCCAGTTCCTTCCCCTCCTTTATGTCTCGCTTGCCCGCCATCTTTGACGGGCGGGCTCACAACCTTTTGATGAGTTTGGCCGAGGCCGGGATCGGTGTACGAAAGAAGAGACAATGAATGCATTCGTGTGGTTTAGCAATCACGAATGGTGCTGAACGGAACACCAGTCATGTACTATCAGAAAACAGCCAAATGTCTGCGTACCAAAGAACAGGGGTAAGAGATTGATAGAGCAGCGAAAAACGGCACTAGTGAGTGTTCCCAATGACCGCCGTCGAACCGTCGGAGGCTTGCAGTTCCCGGGATCAAGTTCTGTGCAATCCCATAAAGATTAGTGTTCCAAAAGGTGAGATCAAACGCGCCCACCAATGGACAAGCTGTGTTGGGGCAATGTCAACATACTTTTCCCCTAGGAAACACCAGATTATTTATAGGCACACCGTTCAGCTCTGAACACGGCAATACTATATAGTTTAACCAACACGAGTCAGATCATGCACCACTGGGGAGGATGATGGTGACCGAGCGAGGAGCACGGGTAATGATGCGATACAATCTAAAAATCGCATACAGCGCTAAAATGGGGGGTTATCGTTGCGCGTACAGTCACATGTCACGACGGGTTGAGCAATTTACAATCAACACGGTGCTGAAGACCAACGAGGTTGAGAACAAGGAAGAGTTTGGGGATGGACGTCAGGACGGGACCTACTCATACATCCGCCTCAACCCATGGCCTACTCCTTCTACCTAGTTGGAGGGGTCCGTATATTAGGCTGCTGTACCACAAACAACATCGACCCCGGCTGATTTACTTGATAAGGCGAAATATGGCGATAAATTTGGTAGCATATATGCTGACCTTGAAAGTTAAATCACTGACCACACCCCCGGCTGAGGGACCTGGACGGACAGACAAACAACAACCGGGCGATGTGAGCAGGGAGCAAAGCGTGCGCTTGATCAGCATGATCACCTGTCGAAGGGGAGCATCGCGAGAAGGGTGATCTCTCCTGCCTACACAGGTCATGTAAATAGTGGATTCGTGCTCAACCAAAACATGAATGGAGCTGCAATGGAGCTGCAAACGGCTGTGAAGGAATAACTCCATTAGGGAAGGCCCTGCAAATAAATCCATCGGAAATGTACAGCACCGGTCATATCGTGGATTCATCACATCGGCTTGAATGGCACGAAATTTGGCAAGGACATGACATTGGGGACCTCTTCCGGCCAAAAAGAAGGACGAATGGAGCGCGTGGATTACAGTCGACGGAGTTTCAACTGCTTTCCTGTTATCGCACTGTGATCAAGATCGGTAAACCAATATCACGCTTCCACTGGTTTCCACCCTGGCGGAAGCTCTCCAACCTGATGGATACCACCTCCGGTCACTGGCGTGACTCACTCCCAAGTTGTTCCCATCATTTCTCATCATCTGATCCTTTCCCAGATACACTGGTTGCAGACGTGTCCGTGTTTTGGCCATCAATTGACTGCGGTGACACTGGATCCGGGGACCATACACTCAGGAAGAGCACTGCTATGTCAAAAAAGGCTTGCATAAACAAAGGATGGGTGACTGTTCAACATGCAACAGTTAGGACATACAGAACGGGGGAAGTGAAACAAGGCGATGCGCGAGCATCACAGTGAACAACATTGATAGTTATGTATACAGCACAGGCCATAATTTTTCAAAAGTTCATGATATCTTGACTTGTTACCTTTCTGTGCGACTTGGAAGTATGGATCAAAGCAGCTTGATCCCAAAACCTTTTCATCGATTCCAAGCTGCTACTACAGATTCCGAAGTCAAGTGTGCTAACATCTCTATTGGCATTCCTTGAAGCTCACAGACCGAGGTACTTCTGGGTGAATTCACCTGTCCCCGTTACCCCGCAACTTTTGCTGCCTTTGTCCTTGGTACTGCATGCTTTGTCAGCCATGTCTGAGGCGTAAGTGACGCCGAAGTAAGAGTCGGCATCGGGTTAAGAGAACCCGTGGACTGGGCGTGAGAGGCAGTCTACTCAGGACTATCTGAACAGTCGAATGAGTGCTACATGGGGCGACTATGAAAATGGAATCTTACCGTCGACAGACTGAGCAAGAGTCACATTGAACAAATCGCTTGTCTGGAAAAGAACCCTTAGCAGTGTGAGCGGATACCTGATGCAAGTTAAGCATACAGTCACATCTTGAAACACCCATTGTGGTACTGCTGTACCATCTGGAATACCTGGTGGGAAGCTGTAGGAATGGTAAATGTCATGGGAACTGCACAGTATGCAATGACATACATTCCTGGATAGACAGTCGAGCAATTGAAGTCCCATTCACTCCAACTAACGGAAAGATGAAGACGTGCAAACGGCATTTCAGGTAAACTTTTGTTACCTGATAAATGTATGGTTCTGACAGAGGCCACAAGCACTTACGGTGTTGTATGTGACAGAACTACATTGGCATGGATTTGATTCGTCTGCATAGGGACCAGTATAATGAATGCCAGGTGGAAGAGGATCGACAGTAAATTCTTGTTGAACATCAGGACACTGAAGGAGAGCATGACATGACAAGAAAAGAATGTACAGCCATCATTGCAGGCGCCTTGCAGATACGCTGAAACAACACAAGGGTTTTGGTTCAAGCTGTTGTCCATCTAGTAATCAAAGTCATTTTAAGAAAGAAACGCTGGTAGGGTAGAGCGACGTACCCAACTGAACAAGGGTAGACAAGCCACAGTCGAAGATTGGGCCAGAATGTCTATGGGACTGACAGGAAGCAATCCAGCAGCAAGGGTCGCGAGTGACAAGCAACATAGGTCTATGCATGGTGCCATGGAGGGGAAGAAAGAAAGAAAGAAACGAATCAAGTTTTGAGACCCAGGCAGCTCTTGTATATGGGGTGTACAGCAGGTCCATTAGCACGTGTCCTAGGATGGCTGTGTACAATGAGTGCCGAGGGTTCAGCGGGAATAGAAGGAAACCAATCAATGTGCGTGTACTACATGCAAGAACACGCTCGAAACCAAGAGTGTTGCATCGTCATGCGCAAATTGTCCTGTCAAACGATGTTGTGGATGTAAGACAGGGGCAGCTGAGGACGGGGAAGAAGCCCAATGTCAAATGATCCATTCTTCTCATCCTCCTCTTCCGGACTCATAAGAACACCGTAAGCCCGTTCATAAAAGACGGTAGTGAACAAGACACCACAAACAGGGAAAAAGTGGGTTTGCAAAGGGCCTCTGAGGTTGGATATTTGCGTCATCCGTGATCCTGATGGACATCGCATTGGACGAAAGGACGCATGTTGATGTGTTCAAACTGCGACTCGATCCTTTATTCACCGGTGTCACTGAAGACGCCTTCCCAGCCCCAGCTTTCTGCTAGACGGCTTAGAGAGCGTGTCGAAGGAAAGTCTGTTGTGAAGGTGGGTGTTCGATCGCTCTGTCCATCCTAAAAGGAGGACGTAATGAGTACATTCATTCCTCGATACCAGCAATGAGGACGCACAAGTGGGTGGTTCTACTCATAAGCTTTGATTGGCGCAATGGGGCAGAAGTGTAGTGGAAGAACTAGTGGGGGATGGGCAGAGCTGAGGCAGGATAATGTGAGTCGACAGAGAAGACGTTGCAGTAGCAGGTTCTGGCGATTGTTTCTGGCGGTCTATACATCCTGACTTGCCCTGCACAGCTGCTTGTAAAAATCCCCGATTAACCTGAAGATACATACTTTGTACATTTGTACATATGTGCCTCGTGTAAGCCTCACATTTAATTCAAGCTGAGGATCATGATGGGCAGTCCCTGTCAGGGTCTCTCAACCCTACATCTCTCAAAAACCCACACCTCTGGCCACACCAGTCAGACTGAGCTAACATGTCCCCACCAAGCACCCACTCACCACCTATCCGTGTAGCAGGCGAGTCACTCCACCTACTATTGTGGTGCTATCCCTCACTGCTCAGTCATTTCTTCTATTTAGCCGTCACCATTGCCCTAGAATCGTCTAAACGCCTGACCTCAGGAGAACTTTGTATTGGCCCCTGCCGACATAAGCATAAGCTGATTTGTGATGGTGCTAATGGGACGCTATGCCAGCAGTTCCCGAATGTGCTGTATGTCTTTCGCACATCCCTCTCGAACATCTAACGCTCTTTTCCGCACAGCAAACTCTCGCCAGATACCCAAATCATATTGTCTTACAAGACGCAAACAGTGTCACCATGGCAATGGACCCAAAAGATAGATACTCACCATCTCTTTGAGAGCTTTTCTGCGGGTCAGATGCAAAGTAATTCAAAAATTTTGTCATCTGTCGATAGCCTCTGTAGGAACTTTCGAACAGATCTATTGGTGGTTCAAAATGGCATTCAAATCACGTTCAGCTGCCAGGCGACTGAAACCGTTTGGATTTCCGAAGCCTTAACCCCTACAACCCATGCTATCCTCGAAGATTGTCCCCAGTATGTCCGATGCTGTAATCCCACCATATCAGCTCGACCAATGCTTCAATTCCAGATTCCATATTTTGGTTATAGGAAAAGTAATGTGCTCAACTCCCATCAGAGTGGTGTCGGGAAGTCAAGTCTGATCAATGTCACCTTCGGGATCACCAAAGCAGTAAAGCCCCAAGTATTCATTTGACTGCAATGTCTGTCCCTTACTGGCTTCCCCTCAGTCCGCTGCCGATCTCATGCGTGGAAAAGCAAAGATTCAAGAGGGGCTTGAGTCACCTGTCAATAAACGGTTCACCCTTCACAATTCCCTTGGATTCGAGCCAGGGGATAAGGTTAACTATGACACCGTCAAGGAGTTCATCCGAAACAGGCAAACCGGTGAACTCAAAGACCAACTGCATGCAGTCTGGTGAGACATTCTCTGGTGATTCGATCACGTTCTTATTATTATCATCAAGGTTCTGTGTTCAAACACCTCTGGCAGAAGGACGGCTACTCGAGGTGGCCACTGAAGAATTCTTTCAAACAAAGAAGAATACTATGGGTGCCGGTCAGTGTCCCATTTCAATGATGTCCGGTCTTGTTCAAGTCTGCTACAGTACCCCTCATTGTGGTATACACACAGTTTGTCTCGTTTGTGAATCAGTTGACGATGAGATTGATGGTGTCTCATGGTGAACTTGATGAAGAAAGCCTCATGAAGCATGCCCGTTCGAAAGCAGAGTCCAGCGTGAGAGAATGGCACAACGAGATCACCCAACTCGCAGGGGAGTTTCTCCCATATGCATTTGTTTCGAGTAAGCTTGTCGAAACCTGGTTTGGGTTCGCCCCTCATAAATCCTTGACAGCTAGAAAAAATTACCAGGGCACACTGGAGAATTTAGTCAAGCTTACTCACCATCAAGTTGGAATACCTGACATGCGTGAGGCACAGATCACATCAATGGTGACCCTCATGGCTCAGAGAGTTGTCCCTCATCTTAAAATCCAAGGGTCCATTGAGTAAGGCTTCTTTTTGAGTGTTCAGGTTATCTGTTCTCATTTTTGTGCAGTGTTGGGAGGCAAAGTTCGGTCTTTCCATTAGAACAGCGATCAAACATTGACTCTTGATTCCAGAATACTGGAAAGCCTTGGGTGCCGGTCCCAACTTTAAAGGACACACAATATGGGATTGTCTTTCAGTAATTCATACTGACATCCTCAATGTCTGGAATTTTAATGATCCGGCTTGCGTATGTAACGTCCATGGCGACCACTGCAAATATTACTGACAGCACGTCTATAGCGCCTGCTCGACAGAGAATTCAAGGAACTCGTTGTCAAGATGGTGCAAGAAATGGAGATGCGTTCCGTCACAGACCCCAATAAAATCCTGTGAGTCTTTCTGTTCAGCAACACCTCCACGCTCATTGGCATTCCTCGTCAGTGCCTTTGGGACCAGTTCATTAGCAGCAGCCATTCCTGC
>JBBPNN010000717.1:0-17250 GCA_038090935.1 Hortiboletus campestris | reverse complement strand
AATATTCTAGTTCACATCACAAAAGCTTCAGCTGAGTTGTGTGGTCCGAAGCAGAATCAAGTGCTCCCTCCTCCGATCCACCTGATTCTGATTTCGCTACGCGTCTAATTACTGCTTATAGAAAAAAGGCGGCATCCCTGGAGAAGATCTTTGCTGACGATTCCGATCAACCAAAGTTGGTGATCACGGTCGATGAAGCACACCTGCTCACTCCATTGCTTACTCGAGGAACATATCGCCCGGCGGATATTTTTTGCAGAATCGTGAACGAGTATTCGCATCACCGGAATCATTCCGTTTGGGTGGTGTTCGCTTCAACGACTTCCAAAGTCGCATCAGAAATGTCCGTGATGATTTCTCATTATTCCAATCTCTCCACTTTCTCGTCGTTCAGATAATTCCGACCGTGTTGCCATTAGGGGTCTGAAGCTTTTCCCACCTTACACACAGCTTGGTTGGGACCAGAGTGCGTTGGGGCTTGGACATATTGACATCGAAGATGTCTCCCAGGTTCGTCACATCGTAGGTTACGGGAGACCTTTGTAAGTTCTCTAACCTTGGTAGTAGCCGCAGACTAACCTGGGTAGGATCATCCACAGGTGGCAATCTCTCACGACTGCCCTTACATTACCCGAGAGAGTGCTAGACACTGCGTCATCGAAATTATGCGGGGGAGATGAATTTGACGCACGCAACAAGGGCCACGTGATTGCTGCATTGGGACAACGATTTGGACTGAACGTCGCGTTCGGACACCCGGACTCAGTCGAGCTTCTGGAGAGCGGCGTGGCGAGCCACCTTCGCATATGTCTTGCGACGACCTTGGACCGCAACTCGAGATTCACAAATTATCCATCCGAACCGTTTCTGTCGTGCGTGGCTGCACACGATCTGCACGAAGTGCCTGAAAAGCTGAAGCTTGCTTTGGGAACCTTGTTGAACGCGGTCAACTCTGGCATGATTGACGTGGGTCAACGTGGCGAGCTTGCCAGCAGATTGGCTATGGTTGCTGGCCAAGGATTTGTTTATCCGCACAGAGGCGAAGAACGTGGTCACCAAGATGCCGTCAACATGGGAAGAGCATCTCATTGACTGTCAAATGATTCCCGTCGTGGACTGGCTCGAATTTATCTTCGGACCGCGTATATGGGACGAAGAGGACACGCAAGCATTGCTTGGACGCAAAATGTTCAAGGATGCATATTTGAATTTCTCGCACTGTGTATGCATGGAGGCCAACATCGCTGGATCAAAGGAAGGGGACGAATTATGGTCGGTCTTCTGAATTCATTTCTCTTGCAGAACTTCGAGCCTGATCATCCACGGTGTAGCTTGAACGAGTGGACAGTACGTCATTGGCAGAGGACCAGTGGAGTGCAATGTTGCCACCAACAACCTCTCATCGACAAGGTGATACCCATCTATTTCAAAGGCGGGCCTAAAAGCGCGTCAGCGGAATCGCGAATGTCGCACATCTTCATTTCAGACAAGGCTCGCAAATCGACGAATTTCAAAGATGGTTTACGCAGCATCACCCGGAGACACAGAAACCTGAGCGGCGAAGGCAGAGCTTCTGACCCGTATTCAGAACCCCTTCCTTACATCGCCATCTTGGCCGACCTTGATCAACAATCGTCGTTCTCCGTCACTTTCCCAGAGCGGGACACCGATGACTGCTGTCTACGTATCCATGCTGCCGGCGTCGATACCACCACGTATCCGTTTTTGGCCAGGCATCCTGCCCTCATGGAGACCCTCCAAGAACTCGTGCACCTTCAGCAGATTCCCGAGACAGAAACACGTTATACAGTATACTTGAATGCACAGGTGAAGTTTGGCAGTGCGGCCACTCCTGACCATATGCTATGGGAACACGGGAGGACTGTCCCGAATGTGTGAAGAAAGCCTGTTCGATGGTCCTAGATTGTACTTCTGCTGTACTATCATTGTCTCTGTGATTGCGGCTACATACAATGCGTGTACTTTTACTGAGGAAGAGCACCGTGTACAACTTGAAGCACTGTCATTTTCGACACCTTCTGATTGTGCTACGTTATGCGTACTAGCTCGAAAGTAGTAAAAACATTCGAGACGTGAACTAGAACCAGACAGGGATTTGACTACGCACCTCAACGTATCGTCAACCGGGGAGTCAACTTTATGCAGACAAAACGGCGAGGTTCTGTATTATCTTTCCGGCGCTTGCACGTCAAACTATCTTTCCGACGAAAAAGGCATGATAACTCGCCGTGCCAAAACGACAAGGTTGAACGATAGTTTCCAAAGGTATGGAGCGTTTGTGGTCTCGTCTTTCATTAGCAGGTTGGGGCCAAAGCACTCGATCACCTGGCTCGACCAACCACAAGCCTAGAAAGACTACAAGGTGTGGGAATTGTTCCATCGTGCAGCGTGTGCGAAGAACGCCTTCAGGACCATGGAAATTTGGGTGGAAGGGTTCATCAATTATCGGGGCGGACTCGGAATGGGGGTAGAGTGAAAGCTCACGCATCAATCCATGGCCTTCGAAAGCGTTCGTGAGCAGGCGTCAGGCAGTTTCGAGAGCGGGATGCCGACTTGCGAGCGATTTCTATACTTTGGGATGCTGAGCGTCGTTATTGGACCGTGGGATTCGTTGATAGTCGCGTTGTAGTGACTACTCCACATTTTCTTCGGGGCTGAGCAGAAACTGGGACTACATACCCGGGCTACTCCAGCCCATGGTTAGGACTCTTAGGTTCCAAGTAATTCAAGCCAGGATTTCCCACTGCGTTGAAGTTGTCGATTTGTTCCCCCACGAATTCTTGGGTTGGAAACCTGCCAAACCTGTCCCCGGGGAGTCCAGGAGTCGGAATTGAATACATGCGGAAGTAACTACATAGAGTACAGCGGAACCCTCAAGTTCATTATACATCTTCTGCATTCAGACTTGGCTTCTCCGGTTTGGAAACTGACTGCTTCTCGATCATGACAAGCTCATAAGCAACACGGAAGTCTTTCTGGATCTCTGCCAGACTGAGAGAGGGGCTCGGAAGTCGATGAATGAAATCTTTGACATCCAAAACAGCCTGCTTCATCGCAGCTTCGTCTTTTGCTTGATGCATGGCTGCGTTTGGCTCGATGTTTTTGCGTAGATCGTGACCCTCGTTGAGCAGGACACTGAGAGAAAATCGTGGTTGATAAGAAAAGTCTTCTTCAACCGTTGCCATCCGTTGGACTCACTTTATCCTACTCGCCTGCTTCCCTAATTCTTCAAGATGCTCGTGATTCCCCTTCAAAAGCAGACCTTTTGTCTTACTTTTAGATTCGTGGGCGATGGAAATAGCTTTGTCGAGGCACACGACGAGATGGGGTAACGCCCAGAGATACAGAGTGCGGTATGGAGTCCTTCCCCAGTTAGTAGCATACACGTTTTTCAGGCATGCAATAAATATCGTATTCCTTTGCGCCTTCAATCCTTTTCCAATGGCACGAGTCTGGGCTTCGTGGTGCTTGCGGTACGTGCGATACATAGCTTGAATCTTCTCTGCTGCCGCGATCTCTTCTCCAGTGGGTTCATGCTCGCGTACCAGCACTGGTTCATTTGGCGCTGGCGCAAGTTCTTGCGGCTCTTCATGAACCTCGTCTACCGGATCAAGGTCGGGCTCCTCGGGTTGAATTTTTTCCTCATCATCAGCCTTTTCTCCTTGAAGGGCATGGCCAACCCGGGAAGTGAAAGCTGGCGCATTAGCACGTAAGTCTGAACGAACCAACACAAGCTGAGAGGCCAATAGAGACGGGATTTCGGAAGGATTCGCAAAATATATATGCTGGATCCGTGGCAATCTTAGCGGTAGAGTTCGCAATGGGTCTCTTTGTTTGTGGAGAAGTTGCACCAGGTCCTCAATGACCACTTTGGCATCGGCGTCGTATTCTACCATCACCTTCAAGTACTCGTTGTTGCGTGCTTGCACATACCTGAGAGCAGTGTGAAGTTGAAAAAATCGGCCAATGAATAGGGTAACCTACTTTCGATACAGTCTTTGCGTGGATCCAGCTGTCCGCAGAGCATCGAAAATGCTCTTGACTTTCTGCCTGACGTCAACATTTCGTACGTTGTAAGTCACTAGTAATCAATGTTAGCATCAAGGTCGTCCATATATGATGAACGCACGAAGGCAAAGCGCCCTGCAGCTATCAGAGGACCGTCGTTAGTGCTTGTTAGACCATAAACGAAAAGGAAACTAACATTCTGGAGGTGAAAACAGTGCAGAGCATTGGTGTTAATTTAGTACGCGACAGTGAATATATCCCTTCGGGTTTTGGAGTCAGCTCCTTGATTTAATTCGGGTTATAGATGGTTAGAGCTACTTACGGCTGCCACCGTCTGATTGCGGGGATATCAACAAATTTTGCACACAATTCAACATGTCTACAATCAAAGCAGGCCTGATGTCCTTCTTCATGGATAGATCTTTGTTCGAAGAGAGCCAGCCCCGCGGAAGGACGAGACCATCCAGTGGGGGGTGAAAGGAGAGACGCCATGAGATGGAAGCCTTGCCGACAACTTCTTCCAAACAATCACAAAAAACGGACAAGTCTACGAACAAGGCAGACTTGAGGACATGCCTACAGCCAGCTCAGTGCGGCGAATGACCGTGCATTCCAATACCACGCGTACCTTAAGACTTTCAAGCCCGCGGAGATGCAGGTTTGCTGGGTGCCATCGAAAAGGCTGACAATGTCTTCGAGAACATAGAAACCATCCGAATACACGAACTCTTTCACCCCCTGGCATTGTGAGTATTGAAATGAGCCTGTTTGGTGCATTTGAGAGCACTAGATTCATCAAAAGCGAAAATGAGCCTCGTCAACTTGAGAACGGTCGTTAAAAATGCCGGGCAGTCATTGTCTGCCCGCAGGGTATAAAGTGCATCCCGCACCCAGTGCTTCATGACGCCTATACTTTCATGAGCACCAGGTATCATAGATAGGTTCAGGTCAGCGGTTGACCCCTGAGCATGAGACTGGGGGTTGAAGGCCTCATAAAGGCGAGTGAGCCAGCGCAGGACACTGGACGGCCTGAAGTAAGTCACCTACGAAACAAGAACAGACCACCACGTACCATTTCTTCCTCTCAAGGTATGGATTGACAGAGTACATCAGTTGAAGAATGCAGATCTGTTGCAGATGAATGCCGATCCGAAGGTTGTATCGTTTAGAGTCCAGATCCGCAGATTTGACGTGCTCTTGAGGGCAGTTGCGGCGATTGCACTGTCCATAAACAATGAATGTCAAGCACTGCGAGAAAACCATCGCATCGCAGCACAATTCATTTTCTTTGGTGACTCGGTTGCACAAGTGCATCGCCAAATACTTCTTGAGCGCTGTGACCATCTCTCTTTTAGAGAGGGTAACAACAAAAGGTTGAAGGTACATCGGCCCATAGCGATCGCCAGTAGCTGAACTATGAAGGAAGGAGCCAAGTTCCATGCGATACTCGGTGTTGGATATTTCTATAATGCTGAACAATCGTTTGATAGAAGTGACACTGAGTGGATCAGGGTGATAGATGATGTCGTGGAGAAGGCGGGTATATTCCCGGAATTTGTTTAGAAATCGTGACATCTCCAGAAGATTATGAGATTGGAGCACCGGCAGGCGACTGAAGAAATGATCGAGTGCAAGTAGCGCTGCCGCGCTTCTCTTTCCCTTGAAAAACAAGTGTGACAGCTTTTCGAGGCTAGCTAGGTCCGCCTGTGCGATGGCCCGAAACATGGACACCTATGAGTATAGTTCATACGTAAGAAGCATAATTCCGGTCCACTTCAAAAAGGAGGCATACTTCATCGTGGTCCAACGGATCCAAAAAATTGAGGGGCAGTTGACTGGCCAACTTCAGAAGTTCACCGAGGTCGGCTGCCACTTCCCTTGACATGATACCAAATGAGCACCGACGCCACAAGCCGTCCAGCACAATTTTAGTGGCCTGCTGGATTGCGTCGCGTGACCCTTTCTCCTTCAAGAGGTCTCTGATTGCGTCGAGCGGCCGGTTCTCTGACAAATGAAGTTCGGCTGCTTCCAGATACCTTCCATGATTCTCCAGTAATGTAGCCCGGGCAAAGTCGAGGTCGTAGCTCTGAAGGAATTCCAGTTCTTCTTCAAAGGACGGGAACAGCGGCAAACGTGGTCTAGGACAGATATGTTAGTCAAGTGGAGCGGCATATTTAGTCTTAAGGCATCCACCTCTTGACATCACGCTTGCTGCAATAGAATAAGCGGCATACAGTGTATAGTTCTTCCGAGGATTCTGAGGAAATGTTCTTAGAATGCTTGTGGATGACTTCAAGCGTCTTGTCGAAAAGTCCAACTTTCCGAAAGCGCCGTGCAGCGAGGTCGTACTCTTGAGCGTCAAGGTATGCGTCAGCTGCCTTCCGATCATCCTCAGCGCGAACAAAACAGTCCGCAGCATTGCGATAATAGTGGAGTTTGTCCTTTCCCCGCGGTGCGTCGTTTCCGCTCGCCATGAATGCATTCGCGGCAGTGAGAAAAGCGTCTTCCTGATCCTTCCATGGTGCAACGCCGACTTTTGCGCGAGCCACTGCTCAAAGGTGGAAAGCTTCGCATATAGCCACCATACGCGGTAGCTGCGCTCTAGTAAAACAATACTTGGCCTGGGGGTATTTCTTATGTTTGAACAAGTCGTGGCCAAATGGTTCCCATTCCGCCGGGCCTGAAGATACGGCAAGGCGTGGAACTTCTGTCGCAGGCGTACAGTTTTCGACCTGATTGCGCGCAGTCCAGATCATCTATCATAGTGTGAGTGACCTTAACACGAAGATTGATGAATGGTCCCTCACCCGCATAGGCTCGCTTTTGTCAGATTTGTCAAAGATCCACAACTTTTTCCTCGCTCGGGTGATGCCCACATATAGCAATTTCAACTGTGAGCAATGTCAGAGGGAGGTTGACGAACATCACGATTCATTCACGTACCTCGCTGCATAGACCAGCAAAACGACCTTCATCTCTTTCAAAAGATGGTGCGTGCACTTTAGCCAAATCTTGACCATCGACGTGTCCTTCCGCATGATTCAACAAAACATGCCAACGTGAGATATCAACGGCAGAGTCCTCAAAGAAGTTATACAAGAGAACCTGCATCCAATGATCAACTCTGCGTAGCATTGGAATATACCTTGAGGCTCACATCATTGAATTCAAGACCTTTGCTGTCGTATAGTGTCCTGGAAGAAGAGGTCATGAATTATGCCACGAAGAAACGGCTGCCTTCGTCATCTCACATGACCAAACCGATCTCCCCGACTTCCTTTTGCAGCTTCTCAACTGCTTTGTCATCCCGTACGAGGATGCCTTTGGGAAAATCATGTAATCACGGTAAGTGACTCGCAACGTATCATACTTACATTGCTGGGCCCCAAATGGAATACGGCTCCCCCTTTGAGAGAATAGTCAGAGATGAACAATAAAAAGACAACACCCCGGACACACGATGTGCCAAATAGAAGCTGTTCGTATCGAACAGTGTCTTGATCCCAACCACTGAAAAACTTTGGCTTCAAACCGGGAACGATTCCTTCTTCCGGCTGGAGAACATCGATTGCACCAGGCCAAAATCGCGTAATGCGTTCGATGACGGTATGTGCACAGTTAACGATGCCGCCATGGGAACGGTAATTGACGGGAAGTTGGAATGCAGTTGTAGGGTTGATGACTGAATGGTTCTGTATCAGATGTTTACTCTGATCTTGCTGCGAGATAAGGGTTATACAATAAGTTTCAGTCACACTCGACAATATATGGGGCCATACTTCAATACGATACAAAAAGGCTTTCAAATCATCAAACCTGAAGGAGCTTCCTGCTGAAATGGTTGTGCGGTGTCGCCTGCCCAGAAAAGCCCATCGGGATTCCGACAGAGGAGCCTCAATACTACAACAAACATCACACTTTGAAACACAGCAAAGCAGAGAGGTGCGTACAGAGTGCATCGATAAGCAGATTATCCTGTGCTTCATCAATGTAGCTGGATCACAGTTCAGCGAAAAACATTGACTTTGTCATCGAGTGAGCGGGTAGACATACAGAAAGTCAACCTTTTGGCCGCTTAATGGGGTACCCCCCATGAGTGTTTTCAGTATCGCGTGCGTCCGATCCGCAACGTCGTGGTGACGACGTTCCTTTTTGAGCTTGCAATACGCTTTGAAGATCGCATACAGTGTTTGCCTCTGGTTTGCGAATGTGGGGTTGGAACGGGCTGGGAGGCTGGAGTATGCCTCCTCGTCAAGGAATCCATCAGGAAATGATAGTGATTTCTCGGATCCCTTGATGATTCCTACAAAGGAGTTGAGCAATTCCAAACTCGCCGTATATCAAGACTACGCACCCATAAACTCTGAAAAGACGAGCCAAGGTTCTATGAAACGACCAACCAATTAAGCTGAACTCGTTGCTATGAAAAATCTAGGTACGCACCAAGGCCTTTTGTCAACCGCTGCGAGAAGTGGGGCCAATAGGTCCGAGCAAAGACACCATATGTCACGAACGAATCTTGAGCTTGGACGTCATCGGTGTTGATGAAAATTTTTGCCAAACGTTGTGCTTTAGGGTTGTCACCACCTAAAACATCTGCAGCAATCATCCTCGCGAGCTAGGGCCAGGAGAGTGAGCCACAGGAAACACTGCTCGAGATACAACATTACCTTGTCGAAGGTCACGAACAGAGGGAAGTGATTCTCTTCTAATGCGCTGTACCTCTGTGGGATATCAGTTTGTTCCTCGTCATCGGCATCCACCAACCCAGATTCTGAGTTCCGAGCCCGCATCCTTTTGAGTTCTTCAAGAGAATATCCGGCTAACGCCAAAGACTCGAGTAGCTTCGTGAAATATTCCTGGACTTTTGTTGCCAGGACACGAGACTTCGTTACGAAGATCTGACGTGGCTTGGGCATACCGGACATCTCCATTTCCCATGCTCGTTGAATTCCAAACATCTTGAAGAGCATTGTTGTCGTTTTACTAGGCGAGGGGTAAGCCAAACTTGTTCACACCAGTTGTCCGGTCCTTCGTACCCAGTACCACTCCTGCCCAGAACATAGCACGAAGTTGTGCATTCCACAATTTTACGTTCCTGTGGGCTGTGCATGGGTGGTTAATACACGCTAGTTGGAACGCAAAGGATACTCACGCCAATTCGAACGCGTGTTGCACATCTTGGTTTACAATCAAACCTGTTGTGGCAAGTATTAATATGGTCATCGCTGTACACAAGAACATGCGCACTGAGTAAAAATGCCTGCAAAGCATGATCAACACTTGGCATAGAGGGGTTGGCGATAAACACACCTGAGAGAAGGTAACATATTTCTCGAGACTGTATAAAGCCTTAGACTGGCTAGTAGGAAAAAAAACGAATGAATTTGCGTACACAAGGAGGGAATGTAACTGTAGGATTATGTGAACCACGACCGAAAAATAAAATTGTGCAAACACACCTCCCCCATTTCTTCATCGGTGAGAACAGGTAGGGCTGGCTTGGCGTCATTCTGGAGACTCTCCTGCGGGAAGCATGCCGGAAGATAAATGTCACTACCGGCATGTACAGGATTTCGGACAATGCAGCTGTTGCAAACAGCAATAAAGTGAGCCATCTTGCACGTCGTGACGAAAATAAATCTGACCGCCGGAGGTATTCCTCGCCTTTTCCAGCAAGTTGTTGTCCCATTGCGTCCCAATTGCGATTCAGTTGCGTGTGGGTATATATACCATATATTTTGATCACTGGAACGATAGGTCTGAATTTGAAAGACGACGGAATGCTCGAAACCTGATACCTTGTCGATCCACCTGCAAGACACATCTCAAACCAAGGCCATGGGATATGTATACGTTAAACTCACCTCCCCATCATGGTCGGGGACAATATCGACTTGGTACTGTCTGGGAGTGGACAGCCATTCACTGTCACCACAAGAAGAAACGTACGACGAGCCGAAGGTCCCGCTGCACCTTTGCTTCAAATATAGGGATTGTAGAGAAGGAGGAACCATTCAGCCTTTTCTGATTTTCGTCGGAAAAATGACCGTTGGAAAGTTGCCTATCACAACAGTCAACTTGCGCAACAGCCGGCATGCACGCGACGTACTTGATCTTTTTCACGACAGTAATACATTTCTTTCGGTCTCCGTTCGCCAACTCCTGTAGTTTCTTTGTTGCGTCGGTGCCGATGATGATGCGCCACCCCCCAAAGTCGTCCGCGTTTTCAAAACATAGGGCGGCTTTTATAGGCTGAACCTTTGGATACGCAGACAGCTTTGGCTTGACAGCCTCAATAACCTTGCTTTCCTGGGCTGCAGAAGGGTGCACAGTCGTGAGATCACCCGTCGAGACATATGCATCCTTCAAATGCTGTTCGAGAAATGGCTCCAGGAGCAGTTCAAGATAGACCTATGAGCATATCGAGCAGCATATTTGGAACAGGAAGACTTCGACGCACTTTCAAGATCATCTTGAGATTGTCGCTGATCTCGCTTGCTGTTTGGGAGGCCTCCGCATTGTTCAAAGGAACCTTGACTCCTAACTTATGGAATGGCGCCACGTCGATAGTAGCAGCGGTGTTCTTGTTACGCACGGAGTACCCCGAGAACTCCTCGTCGTTGTACTCGGGAACCCCTAAAACGCTTGCGGGAGTGGCGTCAGCAGTGACAGAGGTCGAAAAGTCAGTAGAGCATGATAATGTGAGGACTGGCAACGCATCCTCTACATAGACTTTATGCCGCCCAATACGACGACGGATGATGTCAGTGGAAAGGAGCTCGGGGGGGAATGCAAATATGACAGATGAAAGTCTCCGAAGGAGCATACTTGCAGATGAAGCCTCGACAAGCGCGGGATCAGTTGGGTAGGTGTCCAAAATTCTGTGCACTAGCCCTTCCGCACTTGGCAAGGCTAGACATGAGTCAGATACTAGCAATGTCCGAAGGATGAGTACGGGGATCTCACCAGAGACGATAAATTCGAACAAGTTAGGGATAGCACACAAGTCCTGAATTATCAGGTCCAGAGGTATGTCTGGTCCTGCTAGACAGGACTCGAGCATCCTCAAAGCCGCAGAGAGGCCCTCCCTATTATCAATAGTGCTAGGAGTGAAGGCCTGCAGATCGAGGGCAGACTTGTTAGGTTGTCTAGCACGCATCATCCCAGAGGCAGATACGAGGTGGGTACAAAGGGTCGTGGGTTCAACATCCCTCTTTTTATGAATGCACGAGGCTCGAGTGGCACAATGAAATGTAATGGAAAGCTTCTGATAGGAAGCGGCCCTGGGTGAGCGGTGATTCGTTCGATAAGGGGTTTTGTTGTATAAATTTCCTTGAAAAAGTCTTACTAGTAGCGACAGGTCATTGAGCGGGGTAACTCGCTTCGGAGTAGTGCACAAGAATATTTGATGACTCTGCAGCAAAAATGTTACATAGGAGTTGAGAAGGTGTTCTCACTTGCCGTAGAGAATGATCACTGCGTCCGAACTTGCCCGGACTGGCTCCGAAGGCTCGTGTCCATCATGTGAGTGGAAATTGCTTGTGCCAATTATATAATCGCTGCGGAGACGCCCTGCAACTTCAAGAACTCCAAGTTGCAATTGTTTGGGCACTTGGGACACCTTCAAACGCTTGGTTCACTCCCTCCCGCAGCAAACTGACTAACCGTAAGTAATTGTTCCTTTCTCCGGCACTCGCATCTCATTTGCCATAGAGTGCCGCCCCCACACTATGATATCCTCATCCGAGTCAAGGTAACTACTACCTCTAGACCCGCTACTATGCCACCAACTGACTCACTCGCCAGCTTCTCTTGATTGGAGACTCAGGTGCCTCTGGATCTGCGTACACACATGGCGTCTTAACTAATTCGTGTTCCAGGTGTCGGAAAGTCGTTTCTGCTCCTCGATGATAGACGCCTTCGTTCATACCTCGCCACGCATCCAACAAGGGATCCGTAGCCCGTACTGGTTTACCAATGGGCATCTCAGGTGGTAATATCGGCCAGAGCGTTGCATAGATCCGTTTGGGGAGACCAGGAAACTGCGATGGACCGCCCGTGAGGAACACGTTCCATAAGAAAGCGTCAGCTTCGGCGCCCAAGCGTCACGACACAGGACGAAAACCCGACCTTGGCGAGACTTGCTCTCTGTCTTCGTGAACCATGCGAGGACGCTTTGTAGAACTTCCCCTACGTCCGTCGAGTCTACGCCAGCCATCCCTGGCGAGAAATACGTCTCGCAGACACGCCATCGTTCTGTGTTAGGTGTATCCCGCTATTCCCCGCGGTATCACCTTCCTTGCACAGAGGTCTGAACGCCGACAGCAGCGCGGACCGCTGAGAAGATAAGGAAGCGTGCGTGTGCTGGTTAGTGAACGTGGGGTCATCATGTTGTAGTAGCTTGTTCTCGATAGTCTGATGTTGGTTATAATCATCATCTTCGTCCGAAGATGGAGCTGCCGTGTTCTAGAACAAGGGATCGTGTGAGGTCACGTATGGATAAAAACTCGGCCGAGTGCATTACAATCTTGCGATATATGGCCCAATCCTTATCGTCGGCCTCAAACATGTGCTCTACGTAGCGCCAGCTGCATGGACTCTCCAGCATCACAGCGGGTTGTAAATGAAAAAAAAACGTACCCGCCCCAGCTTTACGCATCTTCTTCGGCACCCTATCATCAGCCGCGAGCGATGCGACATCCTTCATCCTTGCTTGAGCTGCTGCACTCTTCCGATCCGCAAGCGCCGCTTTCCTTCTTTCTCGCTCTTTCATCTTGTTCATCAGTCTACAATAAATCATTTGCATTCAGAACACAACCACTTGAATCAGTGTGGGACGAGGGACGGAAGGTGACACACCTCTTGCTCCCTCCGCAGATCCTTAGGAACGCTCTCGACGTTCCATCGTCTCAAAAGCGAAATAGACTCGCCTTGGGATTTGGTACATCAACCAAGTTGAAAGTCGGTTCTTCCTATCGTTTAGTCCGGTCACCGAAGGCGAGGTATTGCAGGCAGATTACGCATTACGCACGGCTGGCTCATCCTTTTTTGTGCACGTTCGAGATCATATTCGAGTTTCTTTGTCGTCCTTTGCAATGTGCGTCATCGTCGAATCCTTCTGATTGAAGTGTTCTACAATTATCAGAGAGCATTGTCATCAGCGTCGACACGAGGTCGTGCTTGAGAAATCTGACCAGCCACTCGTGTTTATTCTCGCTACGCCCTTCTTTCAGGCTGAGGAGATATTGTAAATCAGTTTCCTTGCATGAGCTGTGGAGACACCAACAGTCAGCGTACAACACGAGAGGAAAGGAAACAAGCGAGGTGACAGCAACCATAGAGGACGGAACACAGCGATGCAAACTTTCTCCATTCGGTTTTTGGCTGCCATCTCTTGTAACTTCTTCCCTTGTTCCTTCCGCTTTTCGGCGATCCTGGCTAGCTCCTCTTCTGTATTCTCCTCTGCGGCGGGAAGGGCGAAAGGAAATTGGATGACTCGTTCTGAAGCACGCAGATTGGCAGGGATTTTTAGAGAGCGGCGCATAGAGGGGTAATCCTCTGCGAATTCACAAAAGTTTTAGAGCATGTACCGGAGCGATCAAGGTTGAGAATAAGGTGACATGAGTCGTACCATTGACACCAGAGGTAAGAATGGGAAAAGGCATGAGATGAGAACCGATGGCACGAAGGGAAGAAGACGCACAACGGCCTGCATAGACGTTACGCGGATCAGGAAACTGTGGTACTTTAACTGGATGAGTTTTAGCAGGTGCTCCGTACTCTGCTGTATACCCCATGGTATCCTATGTATTCAAATGTCCAGTTCAGTACTTGTATATGCTAACTTGGATGGACGACAGCTTATCTACCGCAAGCACTCACCGCTTGGCTTGGCTCAATATGCCCTAACAATTCAGGATGGGAATACCAGAAGTAGACGCCGCGTTGAACGAAATGGTCAACCCATCTTGAGCAAAGGGCACGTTTGGTATGGAAGGAAGATTGTTTTGATAGAATGACATGACACAGTCGATACAGTATGCGAGCATGGGGACAGAATATTGCTTAAACATGAGCTCGGAAGTTACTTGAAATGTTGGCGTTGACAACGTCGTCCAACAGCACAATGATGTAGAGTACGTACATGCACCGGAGTGTAGAGACAATCCTAGGTGCTCCGTCGTCAATACTGGGTGCTCATCGATTCCCAGTTGAATGAATGCGCAGTCAAGTGCATGTTCCTGCAGGACAAATGCGTGTCAGGTAGGCTGATGCGCGTCTCGGTTCGGCAACAAAGTATGTGTCGTCCGTAGCAACTGTAGGACCCAAGGCTCAGGGAGGAATGGCGTACCGGTGCATCAAAGTTGAGCAGCGCGTCCCCCTCCCAAGGCATCTCTGCCTGTCCCTTGGCGTCGCTCTCCGTGTCGACGCCATCTCCGAACAACAACAACGGCTGGTTGTACTTGCGCTCTTTAATCCTGGCGATCACGTTTGGGACGGGGTGGGGAGTGAGCGCCGCCTTGGAACCGGCGGTAGATAACCCGAAAGGCAGAGTGGACGCGCCGTTGTCGATTACGAGTGACGTGTGTGTGCCCCGGAAGGGATCATAGGAGTCGGGTGGCGTGTAGGCGGGCAAGACCAGCGCTAGGACATGAAAGACATTCAAGGGCGTCGATGGGTCAGTGCTGCCAGGCATGGTCGCCAAAGTTCGGGTTGTAGAACGAGGCGCTGGAAATTCTTGTACTCATCCACGATTCCACTTTGGAAAAGAAACATTGCCCTCCGGGTACCCCTGGCCCTGGCAGCGAAAATCCACAAGTATCATAAGGAGCCGAAACCCTATGTACTCTCTGGTTAGGTTATGTTCCGCATAAAGTCAAGCCAAGACTTCCCACCAGCGTACCGGAACTTTTATTTTCCCGCGATCGTAAACCTGTCGTTCGGGACTTTTGGATTTATCTTAGCGGAGAACAGGAGTCTCGGCGCACAAATGCTGTGGATAGATCACGGTCCATCGATTGTGGGTGCTCCGTTGGGGCTATATAAAGGTGGCGCTTCAATCTATTTGGTGGAACAACTGTTGAACATGCCCCTCGAGACCGTCCCAGATCTCTTCGACGATGCCACCCACAATGAGCTTGACAAGGAAGTAGAGAAAGCCGTCGAAGATGATATGGGTGACGTGTCCGATCTATGTTCCAACCTTCATTATGTCGCCGTCCTTAACGCTATCATTGAATACTCTAACGGCACCTTGGATAAAAGACACACTGGTCTGGAACCACCAAAAAAACTGATGAAGACCCATGAAGAGTTACGAGGCATGCTCACTTCCGCTTGGAGGCGCAAATCATACCGCGAGATTCGAAACCTCGGTTCGTCCCTACCATTATCTACTTGTTAACCAGTTGTTGTTCAATCCACCAGCCATTCTCGAAGCATCCCAGTCTGAGCCAAAACCACCAACACCGACATCCGCAATGTCGACGGACACACTTGAGGGTTAGTGCATCCCGTTTACACACAACCGCGGACTGACCGCTAAGTACTAGATCTACATCAAAAGTTGTCAGGGTCCTTTGGGGCAAAGTACCGTGGCGCAGCGGTTGGCGGCTTCTACGAGTATTTGACACGCAACGAAAAGCTATTCAAGACTGTGAACAATCCCAAGTACTACGCCAGGTTCTGCTCCATTGTACAGAGCTCGGGCACCGGGAAATCAAGGATGTTGACTGAGGTAAACGAATCTCATTTTTCAAAGGCATCCGCGGTGGTCGAATCAACCTCAATTTCAGTTGAGCAAGAGGGATGTCGTGGTGATTTACATGAACTTGAGCGGGGAGAACGACAAATTAGGCTTCCCTGCGCGTGATCCAATCCCATCACAAATTTTGACCCAATTTCCCCCTACTGTGAGAGCGTACCGGACCGTCTGCTACGCGTTCTTCATCGCTCTTTTCGATACGCTCCAGGAATATCTATCCACAGGTCACGCCACCCAGAATGCCAAGGCGAGCGTCATGCGTTGGGTCCGCCAGATGTGCGATATGGGCGACCCTCCCGGGTCTGCTGCCAGGGCTGACTTCTTCCGCGAAGTCTCTAAGAGATACTCAAAGGTGTTGACATCTTGTTTTGTAGCATAGCCCTGATTTGACAATGTTCCGTAGGTTCATGCTGATCTTATCCATGCCTTCAAGCGACGCCCCAGTGCAACACCATCCATGTCGGACCGTGATGAAATGGACGATGAGGCCGCAGGCACTGACGTCGATAAAGCCGCTGATAAGCTTAGAGAGCTCGCGCTTTCTGGTAAATATTCTAGCTCACATCACAAAAGCTTCAGCTGAGTCGTGTGGTCCGGAGCAGAATCAAGTGCTCCCTCCGATCCACCTGATTCTGATTCCGATCAACCAAAGTTGGTGATCGCGGTCGATGAAGCACACCTGCTCACTCCAGTGCTTACTCAAGGAACATATCGCCCGGCAGATATTTTTTGCAGAGTCGTGAACGAGTATTCGCATCACCGGAATCATTCCGTTTGGGTTGTGTTCGCCTCAACGACTTCCAAAGTCGCATCAGAAATGTCCGTGATGATTTCTCATTGTTCCGGTCTCTCCGCTTTCTCGTCGTTCAGATAATTCCGACCGTGTTGCCATTAGGGGTCTGAAGCTTTTCCCACCTTACACTCAACTTGGTTGGGACCAGAGTGCGTTGGGGCTTGGACATATTGACATTCAAGATGTCTCCCAAGTTCGTCACATCATAGGTTATGGAAGACCTTTGTAAGTTCTCTGACTTTGGTAGTAGCCATAAACCAATCCGGATATTATCCACAGGTGGCTATCTCTCAAGACTGCCCTTACATTGCCAGAAAGAGTGCTAGACACTGCATCTTCGAAATTATGTGGGGGAGATGAATTTGATGCAAGCAAGACGGGGCACGTGATCGCGGTGTTGGGGCAACGGTTCGGACTGAACGTCGCGTTCGGGCACCCGGACTCGGTCGAGCTTCTGGAGAGCGGCGTGGCGAGCCACCTTCGCATATGTCTTGCGACGACCTTGGACCGCAACTGGGGGTTCACAAGCTATCCTTCCGAACCGCTTCTGTCGTGCGTGGCTGCACACGATCTGCACGAAGTGCCTGAAAAGCTGAAGCTTTCTTTGGGAACCTTGTTGAACGCGGTCAACTCTGGCATAATTGACGTGGGTCAACGTGGA